>JADHKN010000115.1:0-48565 GCA_019925475.1 Ophiostoma ips
TTTTTTTTTTTTTATTTTTTAAACAATAAATAAAATATAAATTTTATTAAAAAAAAAATTTTTTATTTAAAAAAAATTTTTTTTTTAAAAAAAAATAAAATTATTTTTTAAAAAAAAAAAAAAAAAAAAAAAAAAAACGTTCGACTGCTCGTGATAATTCAAAAAATAAAAATAAAAATAAAACTACGGCAAACGGCCTCACAAAAAAAGCATGCCAAAAACAGACAAACACATCATCATCACCACGTCCCATCATCACCACGCACCTCACCGCTTCGCTGCGAACTCATCTTGCAGCGCTGCAGTGCTACCCACATAAACACCACCAACCCACACCCACTATTCCTCATCCTGCCCCGGGCCCCATTCTGTAAAATTGCCTCCTCCTCCGTACTCATAAACCCGTACTCCGTCCTCGTACCGACCGTACCTACTTGCAGACTTCGACTCCGTACGGAGTGCTGCGTGCCGCCAGATGGTCCGGTGTTATGATCGGCTCGCATCATGTCACCCGATCGCGAGATGAGACCAAACACAAAGCGTTGCGTCGTTGCGTGCCCGTGAGTGCAGGGCGTGCTGATCAGACGCACCCTGTTTCTACATGGGGTGGGAGGGGGGGAGGGGTTGACGACAGTTTGACCCATGCCTGCTGTGACGCCAGAATATAGTGGATTATATAAGCAAATCGAACGGGACGTATGAGGAATATTTCGTCGGCGGCGGATTTGAATAAAAACCGAGGTACGAGTACATCTACTCGTGTCATCCTGTCGAGCCTATGCATGGGCGGTTATCTCTTGCTGTTCAACTGTCAGTCCAACAAGTCCAACGAGTCCAACGAGTCCAACGAGTCCAACGAGTCCAACGAGTCCAACGAGTCCGAATGACACTTCACACTACGGAGTATATAGGCCGGCCGGCCATCTTGCTCAAGTGCTCTAACTCGGGCTAACTCGGTCTACTCTGCCGGGTTGACTTGGATGCTTGGCACCGTGAACCAAGCTTTGTCTGGTGCTGCAAACAGCGTCTGCCATAGTTAGAATCCAGCCGGAACAATATTGCATCAAACCCGCCTTCCGGAGGCTCATCCGACGCGGAAGCCGAAGCCGAAGCTGACGTCCGCCCGACCTTCTCCGACTACCCCGCACAAAAAATAGAAAACAACCACCGGCCGGATTTTAGTTGTTTCGATCGCCGACTTCCGCTTCCCAGCGACTGCCGATTGTGCGTGCCGTCAACGAACGACGTCGGCGATAGTAACTGACGTAGACGCTTATCCCCGCAGCGTTCCCGTGTATAAAACCCTGACTCGTTGCCCGTCTACCCCTCGTTGGAGCAATAGAGTAACAGGTTAATTTTCGCCGTACTGCCACAAACCACCCCGACCGCCGTCATGCCTAGCTATCCTACCCGTAAACTCGGCGACACGTCCGTGTCCGCCATCGGCCTCGGCTGCATGGGCATGAGCATGGGCTACACATCGTTTGGCGGCTACGACGCCGGCGAGGCGCTCAAGACGCTGACGCGCGCGGCCGACCTCGGCGTCACCTTTTGGGACACCAGCGACCTCTACGGCTGGGGCGCCAACGAGAAGCTGCTGGGCCGCTGGTTCAAGGAGACGGGCCGGCGCGACGAGATCTTCTTGGCGTCCAAGTTTGCCTTTACGCGCGACGCCGAGGGCAACATGGGCGTGCGCGGCGACAAGGAGCACGTGCGCGCGGCGTGCCTGGCCAGCCTCGCGCGCCTCGGCGTCGACCACATCGACCTCTACTACCAGCACCGCGTCGACCCCAACGTGCCCATCGAGGAGACCGTCGCCGCCATGGTCGAGCTCAAGCGCGAGGGCAAGATCCGCTACCTCGGCCTGTCCGAGTGCTCGGCCGCCACGCTGCGCCGCGCCTGTGCCGTCCACCCCATTGTGGCCGCGCAGATGGAGTACTCGCCGTTTGCGCTCGAGATCGAGTCCGACCAGACCCAGTTTCTCGCGACCGCGCGCGAGCTCGGCGTCGCCATCATCCCGTACTCACCGCTGGGCCGCGGCTTCCTGACCGGCGCCATCAAGAGCCGCGCCGACCTGGACGCCACCGACACGCGCCTGGCCCACCCGCGCTTCTCCGAGACCAACTTTGGCGCCAACCTGGACCTCGTCGACAAGCTGACGGCCTTTGCCGCCGAAAAGGGCATCACGCCGGGGCAGCTGACCCTAGCATGGCTTCTTGCGCAGGGGTAGGTTTTTTTTTTACTTTTTTTTTTTCTTTTCTTCTTTTCTTCTCTTCTTTTCTTCTTTTCTTCTTTTTTGCTATTTTGTGCATTCTTATCACGAGCCTTGTGCTAACCCCCTAGCGACGACATCATCCCGATCCCCGGCACCAAAAAGGTCAAGTACCTCGAGGAAAACGCCCAGGCGGCCTACGTCACGCTGACCAAGGAGGAGGAGGCCGCCGTCCGCAAGATCGTCGACAGCGTCGGCGGGTCCAAGGGCGAGCGCTACCCGCCGGCCCTGATGAAGATCTTGTTTGGCGACTCGCCGGAGCTGAAGAAGTAGGCAATTCTAGTATCATGCAATGAAAATGAAATACGCTTTTTTGAATTGTCAACTTTGCGTGCATACTCCGTAGATCGGGACTGGTTGCATGACGCATGCTATCAGGGTTGGCCGCGTGTTGGCCGCCGTGGGGCTAGCACCACTGGCAGACAAGGGTCATAGACTCTGCTACGGATGGAATACTCGTAGAATAATAAACTGCCCGCTTGCGTAATTGCACGTCTGCCATTGCCATTGCCATTGTCAATAACTTGTAAACTACGCTCACCTGCCACGATGCTTCTCCCGCGCGGTATCTACACGCCATTGCCGTGCTTCTTTGACGACGAGGAAGACATTGGTTCGTCCCACAGGAGCTAGACGGACGGACCGACCAGATTTGGCTCACATCAACAGACTACGATGCTTTCAAGAAGCATGTCCAGTGTACGTCCCTCGTGTAAATGCATTTACCCCCGGGGAGATTAATTAACGACAGATCCATAGACACAGCCAAGGCGGGAACGATCCCGGTAGTGTCTGGGACGGCCGGAGAGGCGCCTCACTTGGTGCGTAACGCCACAGTCTGCTCTGGGACACGGTGGTGAGTGGCCCGTAACTAATAAGAGCGACAGAGCCATGAAGAGCGCACGCTGCTGATCCGCGCGGCCCGCGAGGCCCTCGACGCGGCTGGCCTGGCTGCCATGCCCGTCGTGGCCGGCGTCGGCGCCCCCAGCACGCGCGAGTCGATCCTGCTCGCCCGGGAGGCAGCAGGTGCCGGCGCGGCCTTTGTGCTGGCCATGACGCCGGGCTTCTATGCCGGCAACATGCTGGCCGACATGTCGGCCGTCAAGCAGTTCTTTGTCGACCTCGCAGCCGGCTCGCCCGTACCAGTGTAGGTTTTTTTCATTTTTATTCTATTTTTTTATACACTTAAAAGAACAGCCAAGACTGACCGCCAGCATCATGTACAACTTCCCCGTCATGTCGGGGGGCGTCAACATGGACAGCGACCTGATCGTGGCCATTGTCCAGGCGGCCCCCAACGTGTGCGGCATCAAGCTGACGTGCGGCGACGTCGGCAAGCTCAACCGCATCACCGCGCAGGTCCACGACGCAGCCTTTTGCCGCGCCTACCCGCGCAGCCTGGGCGCCGCGCAGCCGTTTGAGGTCATTGACGGCTTCATCGACTTTCTGCTGCCGTCCATGGCGTGCGGCTCAGCGGGCGCCATCAGCGGCCTGGCCAATGTTGCACCGGTAAATAATTTACCCGACCGATATACAAATTGAAGAAAGCATGGCTGACCTCCCCCCCTCCCCCCCCCCAGAGAGCCTGTGTCAAGCTGTGGCAGCTCTGCCAGCAGCTGCAGGATGCAGACACGTACAGACAGGCACAGGAGCTGCAGAACCTTATTGCGCTCGCCGACGGCATACAGCTCAAGATGGGTGTAAGTCCATTCTCCCGCAGTAGTTAGAGCTCCAGCTAACTTTTTTTTCTTTCTTCTTTTTTCTTTTGATCAGATCCCCGGCATGAAGAAACTACTCAACCAGCTCTTTGGCTACGGCGAACGCCCGCGTCGCCCGCTCACAGCAATGAGCGACGCCCAGGCCGAGGCTGTCTTTGGCCACCGCTATCTGAAGGAGCTGCTCGCGCTGGAGAAGACGTTGCCTTGAGATACGCATGCTCCGCTTGTTGTCCTAGGTAGAACCCGTATGATGTGAATATCCGCGATTATTCCCAAAACGGAAATAATTGAATGATACGGGCTCGAGTTGGCCGCGCTCGGCCCCACTCCTGGCCGGATAACAGCCAGCCTGCCAGCCAGCCTCGTGACGGCCAGTCCACCCTCGCTCTTTCCCGTGTTTTCTCCTCTCTTTCTCTCTCCAAAATCTTGCTCGATCGCTCTTTCCTTGGCCGCTGCTCGCTAGCTGGCCCGGCATCGATCAATCAGGGGAGGAGCGAACTGTCGTACTCCATACTCTCTGCGTGCTTGTGTCTCCACTCGCGCCTTCCCCCCCCCCCCCCCCCCCCTCGACTACCCCCAGTAGTAATGGACCCCAGAGGCTTCGTCAGCGAGCCTGCAGGCGGCCGCCCCTACAAGTCGCGCAAGGCCCGGCCGTGCGATGCCTGCCGCCGCCGCAAGGTGACCTGCGTCATGCCGTGCGGGCCCCCTTGCCACCGCTGCAGCAGCAAGACGCTGGCGTGCACCTTTGAGCAGGGCCCCGGCCAGCGGAAACGGCCAGCCCCAGCGCTCCTTCCGCCGGTGTTCCAGCAGGGTATGGAGCATACGGCCGCGCCTTCCGCGTCGTCGTCGTCGTCCTCGCCGCCGCTCCTTCCACCGCAGTCCGCTAGTCACAACGGGTAGGTACTCTGTACGTCTGCGGCAAGTGCTATCACCACCTTCCTCCTTCCACCCCCTCCTTTCTCTCCCTCTCTAGTACATCTCTCACAAAAAGATTACTCAACTATCTTGCTAATATCATGTCCAGCCAGTCCATGCAGCCCGCGTTGGCACCCATGTGGCTGGAGGACCACGGCATCTTTGAGCAGCTGAGCCGGCCTTGGGACTTTCCAGGCGCCTTTGATACTAGCCACGACGACGGGTCTGATGCAGTGACAGGCCGCAGTCAGCATATGTCCATAGACGGCCTGGATGGAAGCAGCGGGCAGCAGATGCACCACGACAGCCTTGTCTTTGCGGCTACGCCTGCGTTTGAGCTGCTGGACAGCCAATGCCGTTATCACCGTGGCGGCGAGAGTGCCTTTGGTGAACCTTTTCCGTCCCAGCCCTTGCTGCCACGCACACATCAGGCCTCTTCGTCTGCCACACCCAGCCCCCCCAATACACGCAACTCCAGCATCGACAGCCCCTCACTCTTGCGCAGCAGCCCGACCACCACCAGTGGCTCACTCGAGCTGCTGCCGGGCGCATTTAGCTTCTACATTGGACCGACGGGCGTGTCCGACATCCACCTGCTGTGCCGCGGGTCCGCGAGCTATAGCTCTACCGCGGACAACACCACAGAGCTCGGCATCAAGGGTCTCAAGTATCGCCGACTGCAGCGGGAGCAGAGGGTGCGCGACCGGTCTGGCGGCACCAAGCGCGGACGAAGGCCCGGTCATCCCCGGGACAAGACACGCCCAGCAGAAGACCGGGACGTGTCACCCGCGCCGCCTGTTGTGTTCGGCGTGACAGACCACGCGCTGCTGGACAAGGCGGAGCCCAAGCCCGACATCGAGGCCACCGAGAGCGCCTGGGTGGCGCTGTGGAAGATGCTTACGCCGCAGACCGCCTGGAGCCTGGTCCACCTCTACGCCCGCTTTGTCGATCCGTACTTTCCCATCCTGTCGCGCCACCAGATGCCGCACGACCCCAATGAGCTCAGCAACATGTCGCTGGCCCTGCTGACGGCCATCTGCGCCACGGCGCTGCCCTTTGTCATCCATGACCGCTCGCTGTACGCCCTGCTGCTGCGTCCGCCGTCGAGCGAGCAGCTCTACCGTCTCTGCTGGCAGGGCATTGCCCAGGAGCTGCACACACCCACCATGAGCACCGTGCAGGCGTGTCTCCTGCTGCAGCAGCGCCTGCCCACCAACCTCTATCTGCACGACACGGCGTTTTCCTGGTCGCTCATGGCCACGGCGGTGTCGGCTGCCCAGACCATTGGTCTGCACCGCGACCCGTCGGACTGGGTCACCGTGCCGGCCTGGGAGCGACGTCTGCGGCGCCGCCTCTGGTGGACGCTGTGGGCGACGGAAAAGTGGGTGGCGCTGGCCCGCGGCATGCCGAGCCACCTCGTGGACGACGAGTTTGACGTGGAGCCGATGCGGCTGGACGACATCAACGAGACGCTGTCCGACCCGGAGACGGCGCAGCCACACCTCTACTACCTCGTGAGCCTGACGTCGACGCTCGCCGGGATCCAAAGGACATACTATACGGTGCGGGCGACGCGCCAGACACAGCGAAACCTTGCACTCTCGCTCGAGGTCGGGCGTGCGACGCGGGTCCAGCTCAAGGCATGGCACGACTCACTACCGGCCGAATTGCAGGCGCGCAACCGGCAAGCGCCGGCAGTTTCGATCCAGTCCATGCTAGCTGACAACAGCAGCGGAGGTGGTGCCGGTGCAGGTGACCACGGGCGTGGACCGGCCGGGCCCGAGTTGCAGCAGCTCGATGGCAACGCGTCGCTCCACCTATCGTACATTGTGACGCATATGATGCTGTTCCGCGCTCTGCTTCGGCCGCTCGAGGAGGGCCGTGGATGGAGCTGCAGTGGTCGATGTCCAAGCAGCAGCAGCAGTTGCACGTGCCAGGAGCCCGGGACCCAGGCGGTCATGCGTGGCGCCCTGCTCTGCATTAGCGAGTTTGTCGGGTTCGTCGAGGTCCTGACGCCGGCCCAGTGGAACGCCTTCTGGCACGGATGGAGCCGCGCCAACTTTGCCATTGCGGGCTCGTTCATGGTCCAGCTGCTGCAGATTGTCTCGGCGCCACCGCCGTCGATGTCGCCGTCGTCGTCGTCAGGCTCGTCAAAGCGCACAGCAACCGGCAGTCCCACGGCACCCGGTCCGGGCGGCCCCGACCACGGCTCGGACACCATGAGCGGCATGGACCCGGCCGACGTGGATGCCGACGGCACGTCTACTACCAGAATCGGGGCACAGACACAGGCACAACCACGGCCGGGCTTTGCCGACGAGTACCGGGAGCTGGTGGGATGGATCCGGCGGTGGCGATGGGCAAGCCGCGTGTCGGCGACGGGAGCAGCGGGGGCCAAGGGGCTGACCAACCTGGGGCTGCTGCGCGTGGAAACGTTTATCGGGCAGCTGGGGGGGATGGACGATGTATAGTCCGTAGGGTTCCTTGGCGCACGGAGTATTTGCACGGTACAGATTGTTCATGATAGTTCTTTCCAAATTCAGATATCACGTGGGTGAACTATATAGTCTGTCGGAGAGTCTGTACTATTACTTGTTATACCTTCCCCCCCCCTACGTGGTGTATTTGAACGTCTTGTTCTTGAGATCCGTCATGTCGAGCCAGTCGTTGTTGGCGTCGACAATCTCGCCCGAAGCGAGCATGGCGGCGCGCTTGCGGTTGTGGGCGGTGCAGATGGCGCCGTAGCCGAGGATGCAGAAGATGGCGACGATGTAGCAGACGATCATGGCGACGGTGCCGCCGGTGTAGGCAGGGGCCTGGTTGGCGCGGAAGGTCTGGGGGCCGATGATGTTGCCGGTGGTCCAAGCGATGTAGAACCAGGCGTAGAGGAAGATTCTGGGGATTAGTATTGGAATGGGTTTTCTGAGAAAAGTAAAACAAACTCACTTCTTGGTGTGGCCTGCAATGTTGGCCTGGTAGATGGAGACCAGCGTGACATAGGGTGCCCAGTACGTGTAGAGGATGCTGATAGGTCAGAACGGGTTATATAGACGCGCGCGCGAGAGAGAGAGAGAGAGAAAGACTTACTATAGGCCCACGAGCTGGCCGGCCAGGTTGGAGCGCGGCAGCTTGTAGCACAGCAGCGCGCCCAGCAGCGGAAGCAGGATGGCGGCGGCCACCATGACGGTGCGGTAGCGGCGGGTGTTGGCGGCCAAAAAGGACAGGGCCAGGCCGGACAGTGTGCTCATGGCGCCCGGTGGCATGGCCAGCAGCGACGTTTGCAGCGGGCTGAAGCCGAGGCCCGAGATGATGATGGTGTTGAAGGTGGTCAGGCCGCCGTTGGGCACCTGCAGCGCGATGATGGCGAACCAGATGAGCCACGTCTTGGGGTCGAGCAGGGCCTCCCAGACCTGCTCCATCTTGAACTGCTGCGACTCGATGCCCGTGTTGTCGCCGGCCTTGCGCTGGATGATAATGTACTTTTCGCGGTCCGTGAAGCCGGGGGCCTCGACGGGGTTGCCGGGCAAGAAAAAATAGACGACGACGGCCCAGACGGCGGTGAAGGAGCCGACGAGCAAAAAGATAATCTTCCAGGCGGGGAAGGGCCCGTGGTAGTAGCTGACGGTCCAGGCAATGAAGCCGTTGCAGATGGGGGCGATGACGTTGAGGATGATGCTCATGCGGCGGGGCTGCTCGTCGGGGCGGTACCACATGCCGACGACGAGGGTGACGGCGGGGATCAGCAGGGCCTCGAAGCCGCCGAGCAGGAAGCGGCAGGCAAACAGGCCGCCAAAGGACGTGCAGGCGGTCATGCACATCTCGGTGATGCCCCAGCACAGCACGTTGAAAGCAAAAAAGGGCACGGCGGGCACGCGGTGCAGGCCGTAGGCGGCGGGGCCCATGAAGACCAGGCCGCCGAAAAAGGGCGCGGACCCGCACCACGAGTACTGCGAGCCGGTGAGGTGCAGGTCCTTTTTGATGTTGTAGATGGCGGCGGCGGAGATGGCCGTCTTGTCGAGGCCGGACAGCGTGGCGCAGACAAAGAGCTGGGGGGCGGGGGTTAGCGGTAGCAGAAGAAGAGAGAGAGAGACAGATACATACAATAGGAAGCAGGCGGAGATCGACTTTGCGGATCAGGCGCTTCTCCTCCTCCGGGGACCAGCCGGCGGTGCCGATCTCGTCGGCGTAGTTGGCGAGGATCTGCGCGGCAATGTCAACGTCCTTGGCGTGGCCGGCCTTGACGGCCTTGATGGCGGGCCGCATGGGCTCGGGCGCCATCGACCCGGTCTCGGTGACGCCAATGTCGGCGACGGCGTCCTTGTCCATGTTGGGGGCTGTTGGGGTTGTGGGATCGAGGCAGTCTTTCTTGTTCTGCTACAGGTGGCTAAAGGAGATGGAAGGGAGAATAACAGAAAAACAAAAAGACTACATGCAAACAACAACTACGACCAGGTCCGTCGACCGCCATTCATATAAGCACAGAAAACATGCCCATATGCAAGTCGGCGCCAGCTGGGCGGGTGCCGGGCACCGATAGACCGATAGAGCTCGGAGGTCCAGCGATAAAAGTAGCCCAAGATAATGATCAAGATAAAGGATAGCAAACAGCCGGGCCTGTCAACGGTAATATCCCAAAATTGGGGGCGGAGGGGAAGGGGTGTGGTTCGCACCGGCTGTAGTATCAGCAGCCTATGATTGGCCGTTATTATGCTCGGGGGCCGGGTAGTTGTTGGCCGCGCTTGGCAGCGGCCAACTCTATACTGGGGGGGTTGGCCGGCGCTAGTCCGGCGCTATCGGCACTAGGCCGGCGCTAGACCGGAACAAGACCGGCGATAGCAACGGCGGCCTAGCACACAACGAAGCAGGCCTGGCCACCCGCGCAGGCGTTCGGCCAAGGCTAGCCTCGCCTAGGACGCCGGGCAAGCGTGGGATGCGCGACGAACATAAAGACGGCGCGCCGGGCTGTCGATACGGGGAGGTCGTCGATATGCAGCAGAATCGCAGCCGCCGATAACCCAGCAAGCAGTTTGAGTCAGCAACCAACCAACCCAAGCAAAAAAAAAAATAATAATGATCTCCAAGGCACCCGAGGTCCAGCCCGAGGCCAAGGGCCCCCTCTACCCGGACTACCTGCGTAAGTGGTGTCGTGCTTGTCCGTTGTATTGGTCCATCTGTGACTGCACACCACCATCTAACAACAGCCCAGCACACTATGACCCCCTCGAGCAGGTCGAGCCAGTCGGCCCCTTTGAGCATGACGAGCCGGGGCTGCGCGCCGACCGGAGCTGTCCGCACCTGCTCAAGGGCGCCACGTCCGTCTTTGAGCTGAGCCCGCACTGCGGCACCGAGATCCAGGGTGTCCAGATTGTGAGTTTTTTTTCGCTCTCTCCCTCGTCCGCGTCCTCCTCCCACTAACCTCCAGTCCTCGCTGTCGCCCGCCGGCCTCGACGAGATGGCCTACCTCTGCGCCGAGCGCGGCTGCCTGGTCTTCCGCAACCAGGACTTTATCGATATCGGCTTTGAGCGGCAGAAGGAGATTGCGTCGTACTTTGGTGCGTACTATTTATTGTCTTTTTGAGGCTTATTGGCCTCTGCTCTAACCAGCTGCACAGGACCGCTGCACAAGCACGGCTGGATGCCGCACCCGAAAAACGGTCCGGAGGAGTTTGTCATTGTCTATGACTCGAAGGAGTACGTCCGTCCCCCTCCCCTCCCCATCCTCCGGAGTAAATATCTGACTTCGCCAGGGACCTGCGCGTGCGCAAGTCGTGGTCACGCAAGAGCCCGATCCAGTTCCACGTCGACCAGTCCCCCGAGCTGCAGCCCCCCGGCATGACCTTTTTCGGCATGCTGGAGTCGCCGCCCGGTGCCGGCGGCGACACCGTCATTGCGAGTGTATGTCTCATTCTGAATATCTGCCCCCCCTCATAAAAACCTGCTGACCGCAACCAGACTGCGCGCGCGTTCGACCGCCTCTCGCCGTCGTTCCGCAAGCGCCTCGAGGGCCTGACCGCCATCCACACCACGGCCAACCCCATTGCGCGCGAGATCCGCGACAACGGCAACCTGGCCGTGCTGCGCCGCCCCATCACCAAGGCCGTGCACCCCGTCGTCACCGTGCACCCCGTCACGGGCCGCAAGTGCCTGTTTGTCAACTCGTCGTACACGCAGCGCATCACGGGCTGGGACGACGAGGAGTCGGACATGCTGCTGCGCTTCCTCTTTGACCACATGAACCGCGGCCACGACTTCTCGTGCCGCGTGCGCTACGAGCCCGGCACCGTCGTCGTCTGGGACCAGCGCTGCACCCAGCACTCGCAGACGCTCGACTACGACGCCGGCGCGCGCCGCCACGCCTTCCGCCTGACGCCCCTGGCCAACGTGCCCATCCCGAGCAAGGTCGAGGAGGACGACGGCGAGTGCGCGCGCGACGAGGCGCGCGTCATGCTGAACCTGTGCTAGTTAGGGCTGTTGTTGCAGCGCTCGGCATCTGCTTGGAACGGTGGAACAAATATGATTAAGATCTGTACACGACGTATAAAATGACTAATACGACTACGAGTAGTACGAATAGTTGCGGATCATGTGCTTTTCGCAGGGGCACCGCTTTAAAATTTACGCAAAGACATTTCTCCTTTTTTTTTGTTTCCCTCTTTTATTTATCTTGATAAATACTCCTAAAGATTCCTACTTCACTATATATACTTGTTCGTGTAAGCACAAGCACAAGAATCAGGGTGCATGGTCTAGGGGTATGATTTTCCCTTCGCATGGGAAAGGTCTCCGGTTCGAATCCGGATGTATCCAGCCTTTTTTTTTGCCTTACTTTTTTTACTCTGTTTCTGTTTTGTTTTTTTCAAAAAAAAAAAAAAAATAACTGAGCACCTCGCTCTGCACATCTTTATTTCTTGAATTTTTCAATAATGCACAGTACACGACGTATTAGGCGAGCAAGGGGGGTCCCGGAGTTAAACATTTTATGCAGGAAAGAGTTGAATGCTGGCAGACAGGTCATGTGATAATAATGGGGGGGGGGGGGAATTAGGTATCAAAAAAGAAATAAGAAAAAAGAAAAAAGGTTCCTCGCAAAGCACATCAAGTTTTCGCAGGCTCGTCCAAATCCAAAACCGCACCATTCTTCCGTATGCGCTTCTGCTCAACTGTGTCCTCACCGCCGCTTCTGTGCTTCCGCTTCTCCGCCTCGGGCGAAACGGGGATCGCAGCCATGGGCTCGGCCTTGCTCTTAGCAAGCTTCGCTTCAAGCCTTTCTTTTTCTCGGCGGTTCGTCTGGAACTTGCTCTCGATTTCCAGCGGAGCGCCTAGGTACGTGCCAGTGACGCGCGGCAGCCTCTTCTCGTTGTACTCGTCCTGGGTCATGATGGTCGCGCGGTCAAAGTCCAGCGCCATGACGCGCCCGAGCTCGGTGTTCCAGGCCAGATTTGTATCGCGCAGATCGTAGTGGTAGATGCCGTGGCGGCACAGCTCCCAGTACATGTCGTCGACAATGTCGTCAACGGCGGCCTCGTCCAGTCCGTTGGGCATCCGCCGCTCAAACGACCACCCCACCCACGACAGAAGCATCATGTGCCAGATCTGCGCGCCGGTGGAGAGCAGATACGGCCGCTCGTGCAGGTCGATGCAGCCCAGGTACACCGGCATCAGCACGCCCTGGAGGTTCTGCGTGGCGTCGTCCATGTACAAGGCCGCTTCCTCCTTGAGCGTCATCTCGTCGGCGTCCTGCACGCCCTTGGCCACAAACGTATAGCCATACCCGATCAGCGTGATCTTGAACAGCGTGCCAATGCTGCCCCAGAGGCCGTACCGGGCAAGGCACTCGAGGCCCATGCCAAGGTTGTCCGTCAACTGCTCGAGCAGCATGGCACACAGCTCAGAGGGCGAGATGGCGTGATATGCGGTACGAATGTACGTCCCGCGCTTGCTCTGCACCGCGGTGGCATGCTCCCGCACATTCGGACAGGCCAGGTCGAGCGGCCCGCCGCGGCGCAGTCCTAGCAGGCACGCTTGCGTGCAGTATTCAGGCGCGGGGAGGTAAGCCGGATTGCTTGTATATCTCCGAGACCCGCTGCCTGCTCCACCTGTCCCAGCGGAGGAGCTGGCAGGATGACGTGGGGTAGAGGACGGCGGTGGCGGCGGCGGCATTCCACTGTTACGATTACTGCCACGTTCGTCGTTGTCGTTGTCGTCTCCATCAGGTGGTGATCGTCCTAGGGGTTCGTCGGGGACGGAGTCGTTATTAGCAGCTCTGGATAATGCCTCTGGCCACCGCGGGAGGCTTCTTTCCAAATCCTTCGTAATTAATTCGGACCGGGTCTCGTCGAGCAGTGCTAGGAGAGCCAGAGTGACCATTTGGGCCACGGGCAAACGCACCAGGTCGCTCTCTGGCTGGGTGATGGGCACGGCTACCTCTTCGTGGTCAACCAAGTGGTACAAGAGCGTGCCGGGGTCCGCCCGGTCCGCCATCAAGAACACGGTGGCTTCGCCTGACGTCGCGTAGCCATATGTGTTTCCAAAGGAAATCATATAGTGGTATGCCTGGCACAAGACCTCGGCGAGAGTCACCTCTTCTTGCTGTGTCTTTTTCAACTCCGTGCTCACGCTGCCCGCCTCGGGACGGAGTGGCTGGTTGCTGGCCCTCCTGCCGCTGCGCTGCGCGCAATCGTCTATAAACGTCTCGGCCAGCGGCGTCTCCCTGTTGCCCAGGATTTTGCGAAAGACGCTGCCGCGCACCTTGTGCACCGCCTTGTACTCGCCTGGGAGAATATTGTCGCACACGGAGGCGTCACTCGTCGACCCGTCTATGCGGATGCGCTGCCCCCACCTGTCCGGCTTGAGAGAAGATGACTTTGGGAGTTTGGTGGACTTCTTCGTGCCGCTGCTAGCGGCAGCAACGATGGCATCTATATCCGTGAGCCGCTTCATCGTGCCGAAGCCGCTGTTGCTGAACAGAAACTCGGTCCTGGCGTAGCGTGGATCGTCGGTAAGATTGAGAAACGCTTTCACGATTTGCATGGACGGTTGTTCAAGGTATAAGCGAATATATGGCCGGATATCTTGCTCGTCGCGTCGTTTGCCTGGCGACAGGTTGTTGACGGCTGCTTTGGTGCTGCTAGAGGAGTCGAAGAGGCGCTTGTCGCCAAAGAGAGTCGTAAGGCTGTCAAAGGTCTGGCGGTGCAGAAGCGGAAATTCCTCCCAGCGGCGCAGCAGGCGCGGATACATCTTGGCATTGACATTTGCAGCTTTGCCCGAGGCCGCTAGGCGAGGGTTCGTCTCGACGTGAAGCACGGAGTATATCTGCGTATAGGTGTTGTCCAAGTACTCGAAAAACTTTGTCTCTCTGTTTTTCGCAGCCTCGGCGTCGGCGCGTTTCTCCGCCGCCACACGTGCAGCTCGCTCCGCCGCAAGTTCATCTCGAAGCCTCTGCAGTTCGTCTGCCATGGTGTTTTTGGTGATTCAAATGTTGGCTTGTTCAACCACAGGGTGAATGGGGTGAGTGGGAAGTGTACATACAACGTAGGGTGAACATTGTTGATGTCATGGAGTACGAGTAGTCGTATCTCGTATGAACATGATCCTATTGGCTATACCTGACCCACCTCACTAGGCAGCAGCCGCTTACTGTGGGTCATCATGTGCGCGCCAGAAGTCGGATGCAGAGCTGCGCGTCAGATAATACGGAGTACTCGTGTCCGCTCCATTTTAATGGATCACGTAAACGTGCACCATCTCTGATATGGGGCAGGCACGAGTACTACGGCCCAGCTCAAGCGTGCTATCATCGCGAACCATGATGGTCTCCATGTCCCACAGTATCTCTTCAATGTACGCGCCGCTTTGAGAAGCCAATAGACGTGGCAGGGGGGGGGGGTCGCTTGGGTGCGTGTTTGTCACGAGTACGGAGTACACAAGCTGGTATTCATGTCTGTGAAAGACCGGCGCCCGGCGTCGAAGCGTCAAAACCACCGTAGAACGCACGGGAGCAAAACGCCTAAAGAGTACGGAGTATGCCTCTAGCGGTAGCCTGGTAGCGACTGTAAGTAGACCAGACAGAGCCAGTTCGTCAACCAATCAACATGGGCTTGTGGTTTAGTGGTATAATACATCCTTAGCATGGATGGGGTCCTGGGTTCGATTCCCAGCAAGTCCATTTTTTTGGCCTTGTATACGTTGGTTTGTCTTTTTGCCTTTATCATCGAACTTTCCGTTTACTTTTTTTTTATCTGTTGACTAAAAATGTAGGCGTTTTTCGTAATTCGCCGGGATATTTGAATGAGATAACTAGAAGAATGATTCTTTGAAATAAGCTTATGTTAATAACGTAGACACGTGCCTCACGACACGTACTTACTAGTATCTAAGACCGCTCTTATATAGAGTAGATCTGTAATAATAAGACGAGACTGTAATATATTTATATATCAGCGACAACAGTTAGTAGGACAGAAGAAGCAGGCGGAAGACGACAAGCGCCTCTCTAAAGAGAGGACTGCTTATGACGAGCACTATCAGTACCCACGTCTCAGCTAGACCTGGCGAAGTCGGCATCTGCAGCTCGACATCTTAATTACAGAATTCTACGAGTACAGGCAAAGCTACGAGTTTCACCCATTCCGCATTGATTCTCGCAGGATAACATTTTCTTTGGAAAAGCTATCAAGGCTTTTTTCTGTACTGTGATAGATATATTTTGCAAGCAGTGTCTAGTATTAAAGATGACCCTGGAATCGCCATGTTGTTCACTGCTGCGCAGACTGCTGCTCGGGCTGCTGCTCGCTCGGTTCTCCCCTGTCATATTGACGGCGCGAGGCCTCGTCTTCGGGGCGGCGCTCTTCAGGCCGGGAGTCTTGTCTAGGTGCCAAACGTTGGCCACCCGTCTGACTAGCTGCAGATGCAGAGCCGGTGTTGTGGGCTTTCTTGTTTTTCTTCACAAAATCCACCCATGCCGAATCATCGGCAGCCAGGCCGACCTCGTTCATCCACT
Source organism: Ophiostoma ips (assembly GCA_019925475.1). Lineage (NCBI taxonomy): Eukaryota > Fungi > Ascomycota > Sordariomycetes > Ophiostomatales > Ophiostomataceae > Ophiostoma > Ophiostoma ips. Next base: position 15,905 of record JADHKN010000115.1, read on the forward strand.
TCTGAATAGCCTCCCTTACGGCTATAAGTTCCTTAGCGGCCGAGACTGCTTCTTGCCGGAGGGTCCGCTTTTCTGCCTCATTGTCGGCTCCGTCAAGCGCAGCTATTGCGCCCGTCTGCTTGGCCTCTTGAGCGGCGACGTATCCTGGCCACCGTTGGTATATGCGCACCGCCAGGGGATCCCACTCCCTGACGGGCCAGCCGCCACACACCCATCTCATGAAGCGGGACCTTTGAGCGATGGCAAAGCCTCTCGCAAACTCCTCCGGTGCGACGTGACCACCGGGGCTGTTGCTTTGAGCCGCCTCGTCCGCGGTGCGAATCCGGGCCATTACGGCCATTGTCCTGCGGGCGCTGTGCACAGCGAGCCACTATGCCCACAGAAATCCTCCTAAGGCGATGGCCCCTGGGAGGGCAATAGACAGGATTGTCGATGTCTTGGCCATTATAACGGTGCGAGAAGAAAATGAAATTTGACTAAAAAAAGTTCGAATAATGATCTGTACGACCGCGGCGACGGACTGGGCAGCGGCGGCGGCAGCAGCGCTGACGGCCTGCACAGCGTCGGTGGCCAAATCGGCCACGGCGTCCCGGCCGAGGCGGCCCGCCACCCACTCGCGGAAGCTGGTCACGAACTGCTCCACGGCATCACGTGCCATAAAGGGGATCTAGGAATATTAGCACTCGCAACGAACTCGCACACAGGTAACAGCGACACTCACGTCCTCGCACTTATAGCGAAACTCGGTGCAGCTATAGTACTTGTGCCCCCGGCCGCACGTCTTAAGGCAATCGGGGGCGCCGTGAACGCGCTACGCGTCCGCGTCGTCTGCCTTTATAAAAGTAGCTATAGCGCGCACGCACGAGCGGTATACTGTCGCGGCGTCACGGGGACGGCCGGGCGGGCGAACAGGCTTAGGCGCGGCAGGCGCGGTCGCGGCGCGGCCGCCGCGAGCGCGGAAACGTGTAGTCACGTTAGGAGCAACGGGCGTAGGGGGAGCCACGGGCGCGGCAGGGGCACCGTCGGCGGGAGGAGCGGTAGCGGGGGCAGCGGGGGCAGCGGTAGTAGAGCTATCGGGGTCGGCGGGGACGGGGACGCTACCGGTGCCGGAGGAGGAGGAGTCGGTTATAAGGACGGTACGAGGGGGGAGAAAGGGAGTAGCGAGGGGAGGGTAAGGGCGCGCGAGAGGAGAGGTATAAAAGTAAGGGGTAAGAGTAAGACTACGGGTAGAGGAGAGAAGGACGGGGGGGGGGGGAGGGCGTATAACGATATTAGTAGGATAAAAAGGAGGGAGAGTAAAAAAAGTAAAAAAAAAGGCGAAGACTCGTCTTTATACTATCGACGGATACGGTCGCTCCTTCCTTATTTATAAAAAGGCGTACCTTCCGTATCCGTCACTCTTTTTATTCTTTACACCTCTTACTACCTCCCTAGACGACAAATAATACTCGCGCGGCCACTACCCCTCCCTCGCGGCGGCTACACCGCGCTTTACGTCAATAACCGGAGGAGAGAAGGAGATAGATTGATTAAGTCAGCCCACTCATAACAGACATCAGCCACGGAACGTTATCACGGCGAACGCCCAGCGAGGTAGCAGCGAGTGGAGTTTTTATCCGGAGAGCACGTGCTCCACGGTTTTTACTGCTCGGAACGAAGAAGTACCTCACACTGTAATTAGCACAGTATATAGGTGTAATAATAATAATAATAATAATGATCTGTACGAAAGAAATGTCGGGCGACTTGGTTTGAAAGGTCGAATAGAACAAAATGAAAATGAAAATTAGTGTATATAAGCACTCGGTGTCTACAGCAACTTTTCCTGCTAATGTGAGAAGGAGCCGCCGCTAAGACTATCGTCTCTCGCACCTTCTCTCACTGAAATAAAAAATGTCTCAAGGCCTGTAGGATGCGATGCCGCAAAGTCGGCCTCTGCTGTGCCCGAAGCGTTGTCAGCGCGAGCCGGGACCGAAGCAGGTCTTCTTTTTCCTTTTGCGTTTCCAGCTGGTCAAGGACAACATGTTGGAGGACCAGCGTGTGGTTCTTGATCCAGTCGACCGTAGCGCGCGTTGGCGTATCACGAAGCCAGCACTGGGGTTTGAGTGTTGATATGACTGGGCAGAGTCTGTGCATGTCTTTCCGCCCGTCGCCCCACCGTCTCGGGTCACCGTATGGACAGTAGAGCTTGTCAAAGCCCTTGCGGTTTCCAAGGATGCTGTACTGAACAAACATGAGGACGCTGATCCGGTCCATATTTGCCCACTGAGCAGAATTGAGCAGGTCGTTGATCGCTTCTGGAATCAAACGCAGCATGCGCAGTAACGTCTCTGTCGCCGTCGTTGGGGCTGCTGGGGCTGCTGGTGCCGCGATCGGCGGCGGCTGCTCTTGCCGGTCGTGCCTTGCCTCCATGTACGCAGCTACGTCGTCACACACATGGTCCGCGTCGAAGACCTCGGCAAAGATAGCACGCAGCGCTGTCGAGGCCCCGCGCGAGGCCATTATCTGATTCTCGAAATCCGCCGTTTCCGCCAGAAACTGGTCGTACCGGGCACCTGTATTCGGAGTGTCAAACTCATGCTGACGGGGGAAGCGGCGGCAATGCCACCAAGCGTTATCCGTGACGCCCGGAAGGGCAACGCATACCGTGTCTTCGTATCGGTACTTTGCTGTTTGGGGCACGCCGTGTTTTTCGATGGCGCGCAGTGCCCGGGCCTCGCTGGCACGCACAAACTCGAGAATCTCTTCGCCGCTGGCTCTGAGGTCCCGCGAGAATTGCTCGGCCCGGGCGATTTGCTCGTCAAAAATGTCGAGAACCGGTTCAATGTCCCGGCGCAAAACGTCCATGTCGGTTATTTGGCGAATGGCGTCCTTGGCGTCGGAGCCGTCGAGTGTGGATGTGCACGACGCCCGGTTTGTTGGAAAGTCGGTCATGGCTGCTTATAAATGGGCCAATCTTATGGCGAAAGTGGAACGAAAATTGGTCAGGAGAATATAGAATTTGGCAAACTGGGTTGAGTGGTGAATTGTATGGATATATCGTTCTGTCTATTCTTCTTGTCTTTTGGGAGGAAGAGAGAGATATTTCTAGACGATTTTCCCATCCAAGTTTCTTTAAGCAAAAAAAAATATCTGCCGAGCCTCCTTATCTCCTCATGCCTCCTCATGCCTCCTCATTTGGCCCTTCTTAATATTCATAAAGCCCAATAGCCCTTTGTGCGGCTTTTGTTTTCAGAAGGCCCGTTTGCTCTGTATTTTTGGGGCCTTTGGGGCCTAGGGCCTTTTGCCTTAGCGTATTATTTCCCCGCATATAGTGGATACAGCGCACGGTTGTAGGCGGCTTATCACTAATAAACCACAAGCCTTGGGATGTTGGCCACGGAGTTACGTTACACTAAGAAGCGCTGCCATAAGGAGGACCCTACTAGAAAAAAGGAAGAAAAACATGCGGAGTACGAGAACCATCCCCAAATAAAACAGAGCAGTGTACTCCGTAAAGAGGCAACCGGTAGACTACTCGTAGAACATCAAAAAGACAGGCCAGTACTAACATAGAGAGAAAGGCATGGCAGAGAAAACACTTAACAATTAGCAAAAAAAGAACTTGGACTTGCTGGGAATCGAACCCAGGACCCCATCCATGCTAAGGATGTATTATACCACTAAACCACAAGCCCAGTCACTATTTGTAACTGTTGAATTGTCGCCTAGTAGGCAGCATTAAGTACGAGTACTCGCACTGCATGCCTTGTTCAGTGCATCGCTCATACTCCGTAGAGCACTACGAATACTCATGATATTCTTGACCGGGATAAAGAGTTAATCTTGATGGAACAGCGTAATTGTACCAGTCTAGTCTTTTGATAACTCACTAATTTAAACAGTACAAACACAATATCTTAGGAACGCGGGTACAAGTATCAAGCAGATGCCCCAACTACTTAATTCTAGAATTCTAACAGGAGTCCAGCAAATCAAGCCTCAAAATACTTGAAACTCTTGATAGTCATATAGTAGCGATAGAGTGCATACGATGAGTTGACAAAGACATACCACAGGGTAGGACGTGGTGGTCTAGAGGGACAGGCACTGTTCGCCGTTACTCTTCCCAGGTTGAGCTGGGACGACCACATGGCATATTGCGCGATGCCAGGCGGCATATACGGAGTACTCGTAAAGTGATGCCCAGCGAGACACCAAGACAGAATAGCCCGGTCCGGCACGAGCCGCCTACTCCGTAGAGCCCGCTAAACAGTGGAACACGGGACCCGGGTTTTATGCGACTGGATAGGACGTGGACAATCTCCCAGAGCGCACGCAGTGATTTTCAATATAGGATTTTTTAACTTTTTCCCTTTTATTTGGTGTTGTATCGCTTAGAACGTATGTGGCGGTTGGTACTATCGATAACAGCAACCGACAACATGGAGAGCTGGTTTATATTTTTTTCTTCTTGTTACTGATGTACTTGTAGCTGCGCAAATTTTTCATCTAAAAAAAAGGTTAATTTTGTTACCAGTGACAATACTAAAAAAGCCAACCGAGAAAAAGAAAAGGCCTACCGTAGGTAATTACTCGGGCCGTACGTAGCGTTGCGGGTTGCCTCTTTGATTTTCTAATATGACAGCAGCCAACCATTTCTCAGACCAGCATGTCATTCTAGCTATTTCTACTCGTGCATGGAGTCAGAATAATTCCTATACCTAATCCAGAGCAGGACTACTCTTGCTCACTCTGGAGCAGCGGGATAGCTCCTACCTGATAGAGCAGGATTGTGAGTGATCGGAGGATCACCTATTCTTTTTTGAGAGAGAGTGCTCCTTTTTCTTGACTGTGGATTTTGTCTTAATGGCTCCGGTACATTAGGAAATGTCATCAGTTGTAACAGATAGGCGTCGGTGGTTTAGTGGTAAAATCTGTCGTTGCCATCGACAGGCCCCGGGTTCGATTCCCGGCCGACGCATTTTTTTTTGCCCTTTTGCCTTTTTACCAGATCCGGCAGTGATAAACCAACGACGATGTCCCAATGTCACGAAACGCGTCGGTGGTTTAGTGACAATTCTTGTACGAGTACTTGGGTGGCAAGGAGGTCGTGTTCAGTACCCCGTACAACAGTTCGCGGACTTGGGCACTATTCTAGAGGGAGAGCAATAGGCCTTGTTTGTTGATTTTCTCGAGTGTTTTCCTTATAATTGACTACCCAGTATGTACGGAGTACGGAAACAGTTTGCAATTGCTTATCTAGTAGCTACCGGAAGGACGGGGGAGATCTTCAAGGCCCCGTCCATGATGCGCATGTAGACCAACCCCCCGATAGCGAACATCTCACAAATGGTGAGCGCATCCTCGCGCAGCTCGATGTCTTGGATCAGCGTGGCCGAAGTGTGTAGGACGCCCTCCACTTCGTACTCGAGAATGTGCCTGACAGCGTACCAGACTCTCCCATACCCCTTCATTCTAGGATGCTCAACTCGACTCGCCCAGCGCGTATAGGTGTGCATCACGCCGGGCCCTCCATTGTACTCTCCACCATAGATAACATGACTGACCAACGCGCCATAGGTCCATCTGATACATCATGGACACCTTGTCCAGCACCTGCGACAGGCTAGGTGAAGTGGCCATGGATGATAGAGACTGCACATGAACACAAGAAGAGCGAATGACATTATGTGAAATCGTCGTTATTTTGTTAGAAACGGCGAAAATCTGCGGTCACGTGGCCGTGCTTTTCTAGTCATAGGGAATACCGTGACAAAACCTAGTTCTTTTTATTCCAAACGAGCCTCGTACATTGTCAATTTTTTTTCCTCATCAATCAACAATCAATCAACAACCAAGATGCTGCTACCAGAGGCGGGCATTCCGTTGTCGGAGGATATTGTTTTCCCGGACTCTGGCTTCTTTACACAAAAGGGCCCCTCCTCCGCGAGCCAGGTTTCTCTTCCTTCGCCAGCAGCCGTGCGCGAGGAAGGCGCGCGGCAAAATGGAGCCGCCAATGCATACAGCAACAAGACACGACCGCCACCGGTCAAGTATCCTTCACTCGGCCTTGTTGTGAAATACGGACAACTTGTATCGGTGGCCGAAGCACAGTGCATGGTCATGGTGCGCCATTACCTGCCGATGGCCGTACCGGTGCCGGAGGTATATGGGTGGCAGCACGATAATCAGCAGGGCTTCATCTACATGGAACTTGTTGAAGGAGACACGCTCGAGGATGCATGGGACAGTTTAAGCGAGGACGACCGCGTTGCCGTATGTGGCCAGCTGCGCGATGCGGTTGATGCGTGGAGAGGCCTTTCGCAGAAGCTGTTCTCTGACAGTCTATTTATTGGTATGTTGTTTTTTTTGAAAAAAAAAAAAAAAATCAGTGTGCTAACTGCAACAGGCAACGTTGTCGGCGAAAGCTTGCTCGACTGGGTGTTTGTCAACTCCTGCGCAGTCGGGGCTGGGCCGTTTGCATCGGTGTCGCAGTTCCACGACTGGTACACGACGGCGTATGGTCCCTATCGCCTTGGTCATTGGGAGACTCTGTCGCCTCATCCTTACCGGGGCCAGCTGCCCGACAGCGCGCCCGTCGTGTTCACGCATGCTGATCTTCACCCGAGCAATATTCTGCTGGCCCCCCGAGATGCACATGCAAATGCAAATGCAAATGCAGATGCAAAAGTGAAAAACAGCCCTCCCCGGATCGCCGCCTTCATCGATTGGCAGCAAGCAGGTTGGTACCCTGCATATTGGGAGTATTGCAAATCGCGCTGGGCGTGGAGCGCCACGATTGGCGATGCATGGCCAGACAAGTATCTCCCCATTGATCCTAGATGTTGAGGAGAGTTGCAGCGAGATATGCTACAACGTCTGGGATCACTTTGTTAGTGCGCGAGGCATGTAGGCGGAAGTCGATATCGCCACTTATGGCAATCATGGAGTACTCGTAGGTACGGGGTAGGGATAAGCGACTATTTCTGAGGGGAAGTGGATTAATACATGCGTTGTCCACTTTAAGGGCTGTGCGGAGAAATGGGGGCGATCAAAACAGAAGAAAAGTGGGTGAGATCTACGACGAGCACTAATACCAATCAGGACATTTAGCCGTGCAGACACGCCGAGAAAAACGGTCAACAGCAGACTCAACAGAACAACAAATATACGCCAAATGCAGAAGGCACGACTAGCACGACGACATGAATGTGGAAGGCACGCGTCTCGTACGGACTGTGTAACCGTCAGGTTTTTTCGCTACAAGCAAGTCTCGTTAGTCCCATAATTCTCACACACTCTCTCTCCTTCGCATTCTTCTTTCTTTCTACTCACAGCTCTCCTTTCTCTGCCTTCTTCGTCCGCAACTTTCCACTTCAAATCTACAACACAATCCTGAAAGATTGCGTCTGTCTTTATGGCGGTCGCGGCCACGGCAGGTTTGCCTCTGCAGAGGACGCCATCGTCCGCGCTGTCACCGTCGCCGCAGCTCAGATTTGACACCCCCCCTACCAGAGGACGTTTGTACCATGCCACGGGCGACGTTCGAAATGGGTTCAACGTCACGTTCGATCGCAACTACGACGTTGCCTTAACCACACGAACCCACTCCATCACTCTTCTTGGGAGTATCAACTCCGAGTATGTCGACGATGCTCAAGCCTCAGGGGACGGCAGTCGCAGCACGGAGTTCACACCCCGCGACAGGCTAGAGTCTCTAGCCATTGCCGTCCCCGCCCCAGGCCCGAGCCTGAGGCCAGCTTCAACAACCGGCGAACGCACGGTGAGCCACTGTTCTTGTCCTAAGAGCAAAGAGTTTACGCTTACTAATCATCTACGGAACAAATCAGCGCGTCCAACTCCAAGACTATCAATCTTGGGTGACAGATTTTGTTACATGGCTCGTGGAGCATGGAATCATCGAGCCTGTGGCACTATCTATTCTTAGCAATGCGCCTTTGCATTGAAGGAGGTTTTTTTTTCTGGGCCTAATCTTTTTCCCGCCGTTGACTATGCCGTTGTGGAAGGGCAGGCGTTGTGGAAGGAGTAAAGGAGGGCTAGAACAAGTTACGGCAATTTTCTGCCTATATTGCCCGGGAGGACCACGACAGCCTACGCCGTCTTCTGGCAAAGACGATGGACGCCCTGGACGATAAAACAGGGCAAATCACCCACCTCCAGCGCCGTATAAACGAGCTGGAGGGCCAGGTTGCCTCCCACCGGCGGCAAAAACAAAAAAAAAAGTACGCCCTGATCCAAATCGCAGATTTGTGACCATTGAGGACGTCCAGGCGGTCAGAAATGGCATAGAAGTACAGGAAAATCAGCAGATAGCTGAAGAGATGGCAGCCGGATCTATGGCTGATTTTTTGTACGCATTTGATAGATATACGGGCGAGGAGGTGCCGTCGCAGTAATTCAATTTTATCTTTTCGATTTCCAAAGTGGTGGCCGAAAAGGGGCGGCGGCCGAAAAGAGACCCACTTAACTTAGTGGAGCACTTGATGTCGACCGTCTAACACAAACCGCTTGCCTATAACGGTATATTCTCTCTCTCATCCGCCTACTGTTGACTTTGTAGGAGTGTCACAAAAGGAAGGAGCAAACAGCTTAACATGCCAAAAAAAGAAGAGTAGAAAAGTGGATCTCAAAAAGCTCAACAAAGGAGGAGCGACATTAGGAAAAGGTACGAGTATAAACCCCGCCTGTGCTCCCCCCTCCCTCCTTTTTTTTTTGTTGGTTGCCTGTGCGAGCTTTGTTTCCTCAGCGACTACTACTTGTAAACCCCCGGCGATACCTGCACTATCCTCACACCATGGCGACGCCCACAGATGGCGAGGTACAGGAGCTCACGACAGCTGTCCATGCGTTCCTACAGCACGAGACCACGGGACCAGAAGACCGAGGCATGATCTGGCGAGCGTTGAAGGCGCGGCCGGCGTTTTCAGGAGGTGGTCGACCTGCTTCCCGCCAACGACGAAGCTGCTCGGCGTCTGGCGTTTGCCCGCGACATTGAGGCCCGGCAGATGGCGGTGTTGCCGGAAGCTCAGGTGCCTGTGCCACTCGATGTGTTCCAGCTGAGTGCCATTTGTATACTACCCTTGGATTTCCTGAGAAAAAAGGCGGATGCATCGCAACCCGAGGAACTACCATTGCGCTCCTTCCTGGCACGAACAAGAGAACTGGTCCGCATATGTAGGTGTTTTCTTTCTTTCTTTCTTTTTTTTTGTGAAGCTGGGCTCTTGAACGCGAGACCGATATATCATGAATTGACCTGGACTGACTGGACATACACTAGTCATGCTTATGGCGTTGACAGACGCACCGCCGGAACTGCCCGAACACCGTATCTCACGAAGCAGTGCCGAAGCCAGCAAGGTGAATTTATCTCGAGCTTTTGAATTGCTATTCTTCGTCACCCCCCCCCCCCACACCCAGTCTAACAAACCGTGATTCTCAAAAATAATAGTGCCTCGAACGAGATAACAAGCAGTGCATCCTGCTTGGCACAGCAGGCCCGGATGCATGCCATATATTCCCTTTCGCCGCCAGCTCGTCGTCAATCAGGGCCAGGCGACTCCTAGATCTACGGGATGTGGTGGCGAGCATCCTGGGCGATCAAGTCCATCTTGTGGCGGGCGGCCAACCAGGGAGCACCGACCGGGCATGGAACATGCTGTGCCTGAATCCGCAACTGCACCGCTGGTGGGGCGAGGCGCGATTTGGGCTGAAATGCCTCGGTGTCGTGCCAGGCTCGAACGGCGGTGATGCCACTGTCCACATCCAATTTGTCTAGATGCCGCAGCAGCCGCCGGCAAAGTATGCCTGGGACCAGCTGGTCAGCATGGATGCGGGCGAGGGAGAGGCGTGGGTGACTGACTGGCACGAGCGACCGCGATACGGCACTGCGCCGCCCATGATGGACGGCGGCCCCGCCAGTGCAGGCAGCACGGGCGGACTTGTGGCAGCCGTCGATGCACGCACGGGGCGGCCGCTGCGGTCGGGCGCGGTGGTTCATGTCACGATGCTGTTGACAGAGGCGCTCAACATGAAGGCAATGTTGGGCCTTCAGTGGGCATGCATCAACATGGCGTGCATGTCCGGCGCAGCTGGAGCGGACGACTTTCTGTTTGATGACTATGACGATTCTTTCCGCGAAGGCCTTGTCGCTGCCGGCATCGGGTCGCCTACCAGTCTGTTGGAAGAGTAGAACTCTCCTACCACTCGAGTCATACCGTCGACAACGATGACGACAAGGCCGCAGCAGGTAAAGGACCAGGCAAAGAAGGAGAAGCCATCCATGATCCCCAGACCACAAAGGCCCGCCGCGACTTTCACTGACCTGGTTTCACGGCCTGCACAATACGGCGAGCGCCCCCCTGCTGCTGCTGCGACTTCACAGCCAGAGCCTCGCCCTAAGCTAGTCCCAGTACTCAACCCGAACACCGACGAGGCGGACGTATCGGCTGTCAAGGGTCTTTCTGTCACTGTGAGGCCAATTGACGCCCCGGCTTCCAAGACACGCATTTCCAGGAAAAAATCGGTATCTCCTTGGGTACCTACCTAGCCGTGGAGATGAGGTCTGCCTCATGTTATAGATATACAAAATTGACTCTGACTGTGGTAATGTAAATTGCATTAAGACACAATCGCGATTGTTAGTGCCTTCCCGCTAGGGAGTGATAGATTAATAGTTAAGGAACTCCTTCATCGACTTGTTAGCCAAGTGCTATTGTGACACCATTTTAAAGATCTGTTCCTCTTCTTAATAAACAAGTACACTATTATAGATTGTTCATATGAGGTTCCGCTCTTGTTCTGCGCTGCGCCAGTTCTGCTGAGGTGGAAGTTTCAAGTACATTAATATGCTCAGACTCTGCCTGGTCCTGTATAGTCAACGACATCGCAAAGCTATTTTATTTATTTATTATTACTCCTATATACTGTACTACTACAGTGTGAGGTACTTTTTCGGTTGAAGCGGTCAAAACCCGTGGAGCTCGCGCTCTCCGGATAATAACAACGCTCGCAGCTGCCTCGCCGGGCGGTCCTCAAAGCTAGAATGCCGCTGACAACCCCCCCCCCCCAAATCAAGATGCCCACACAAGCGAGGCATAGTGCTGCAACATGCTATCTGTGAAAACAACATCAGTCTCCCGTGGGGCAGTAGGCGGCCGTAGAAAGAGACACTCGAATGCAAGCCGCAGCGGTCCTCTAGAAACACGGTAGAGGCCATGGTCTCTCTTCTGGGCCACAGTCGCCTGGTCATACAACACGGAACCAGCCCAAGCAATATCTATTGTCTGCATGCAGGTTGGTTGGTAACTTGTAATACGAGCAAAGCCCCTGGACGAGATCCGGCCGCTGGGCGCTCCTGCCATTGCTCAATGCGAATCCGCTTGCTGTCGTCGGCGGGGTAGGCTTTGGCAAGAAGGACCACCTTGATGTCGTGCTTTGACACCGAAAACCAAGAAGCCATCTTGGTTCGAAGTGACTGTAGCGATTGCGTGTACCCGGCCTCGACCACGATTGTCGGCCAGTCTGCCTTGCCCATGCGCTCGGGGATCGGTCTCCCGTTTGTGTCTCCCTCACAGGCGCTTGCCGTGCCAGCTCCAGATGAAGAAAAGGTCTGGTTAGCGGTACTAGACCACCGGATGCCCATCCGGTTCATGCTGGCGTAAATCTGGAAGCTGAAGTACTGATGGAGGTTCTCGTGCTCGAAGCTGGGAATTGTGACGATAATCATCTGGTGCTCCGCCAGGTAAAACAGCCGCAGATGGCTGTCTAGGCGATCCCGCTCGCTGCGCAGGGCAAGGAACTGCTCCAGAGACGCCTCGCCGAAGACGACACAGTCGCCGCCCTCGTCTTTCGTTTTCGTGAACCTGGCAAACAGGTCTTTGACGTTTGTGAATGTGATGTCTGGTGTAGGCAACTCGGCGTAGGGGGCAAGAAGTCCTTCATTTCCTAGGCTGCTCCAGCTGGTGCTAGCCGCAGCGTTGGAGGACATAGTGGGTCATTGCCAATCTGCAAGAAAGACTTGTTATTAATCAGCCCAAGATAAAGAAGAAGAAGAAGAAGAAGAAGAAGAGCAAAGCTTCTGAAGCAGGTGAGCAGGGGTAGTGCAGCAGAGGACGGAATGCCAAGTACCGAAATCTGGGGTAGTGGCAGAAGAAGTGGAAAAATGAGGACTTACGAGTACTCCGTAGATTGGGGGTTGGACGGTGCGAAAGACGCCGCGCTAGTTATGGGTGGGCCACTAGGGTTTGATAGTGCAAAAGTTAACCGGGATACAGTTCATCACCAGGGCGGCGGTCGCCGTTGGATTTAAGGGGAAAACGGGTGTAAGCGCGTGTTTGGAACTCCTTCGTGAAAGCCTTCTTCAAGGCAGACCACTCGCGTGATTCCATGGGCAGCTGGATGTACCACTCAGTCTTGGCCGGGCCCCGCAAGGCCTGGCGGAAGGCTGACTTGATGGCCATGAGGCGCTCATCCTGGTCCATGTTTTTGAGGTTCCGAGCTGCCCAAATCTCCAGATCTTCGAGGAACTCCGATGGATCTTCACCGGGCAGGCCCGTAAAAGTCCCATGAAATTCCGACATCATGCGGGAAGTCTTGCACAACACCGTGGGATACCGTGGGATGATGAGGCGAATGTAGTGTGTCTAGGTAAAGACGGGATGAAAGGATTCGTGTAAATAGAGTAGAAATGGATCTCTTGAAGGGGAGGGGGACCCTGGTAGCGGCTGAGGAATGCCGACTTAACCTTGTCCCAGTCCCGGCGGTCGGCCGGGAGGACCTCGGTACGGAACCAGGTAGCAGCACCATCCTCGAGGTTTTCACGGAACAATGCGAGGCGGCCTGGCATGAGCTCCTCAGAGCTCTTCCCGCGGTAGGTCGACTGGAGGAACCACTCCAGCGAGTCGAGATAGTCTGGTCGGTCCTGCGCCACTCGGACGAGCGGGATTTCTTCCTAGGTCTCCAACGTGTCCGGCGTCACGTGTACTCACTCGTCTGCAACTTCCCAGCCGCTATCGATCAGCGGGTCCATTGCATCCGCATACATCAAAAGTGCGGGGATGGTGTACGAGTAGTATTTTTCCACGAGGCCCGAACAATGTAGCATTCCGGCAACTTCCCCGAGCCCCAGCATGTCCTCTGTTGAGCCCTTCTTGGAACAGCGCACCAGCATAGACCCGCAGACTCGATCGCGGATCATGGGCTCCTTCTTCAAGATGGGCGTGTTGGTAGCGAAAACGCCTTGGAACAACCCGACGTAGGCCACATTGTCACCCGGATGTGCCGTGGCGCGGCGACGTTCAATGGCAAAGCGTCGTCCGAGACACCGTACTCGTTGGCAGCCAGTGACGAAGGATTCGAAGACAAACTCGTCGTTGAGCTCAACTTGACTCAGGCGTAGGAGCGTCTTGGGGCGAATGCTTGTGTCCATGAGGACGTTCTTAAAGGCAACATCGTCACGGACTTTGACAAGTCCAATGTCGCTGTTTCCAAGGCGCTGTTCGAGGTGGCCAATGACAGAACCGGCCTTGTCCCCATTTGCGCCTTGCGCTGCGGAAAAAACATGTCTCGACTGTTCTGTGTCGTGCCCAAGAACGTCTGGATACTTGTCGTCGAGGTCTTGCCAGGTGTGATACGGGCACACCATGCGCCTTTGCTGCTCCTTTTGCACCATGAGTCCTGCTGAGACGGATCCCAAGACATTTCTCTGAGCATCAAGGGAGCTCACCATTGTCCCCGGGTACATTTTGCCTATGCTATGTTAGAAGCAACTCATGCCAGTCGAGTACAAGGCCGTAAAGGCCGTAATATATACATACCGTGTCGGGCCACGTAATCCGTCTCGTCGGCTACGAGCGCTTGGGGACGAGATGGGTCTGGCTGGACGGCCCGGCGTGCATGAGCAGCAGTCGTTGCCAGCGGTCCATTGTGGTACCAGAGCGTCGTCCTTCCCCCGATGAAGTTATGCGGGAGGGTGAGAAGTGCTTGCCACCACGTGTCTTGATCGGTCTCAAGAGGCATTTCAACAACAAGCGTTTCGTCGATGAACGAGAGGGCCACGCAATCCGGGAAAATGCTGTTGGCGAGATACTCGACAGTGGACACGGGCGGGATGGCATTCTGGTTGAGCTGGCTCAAAAACGGTTCCTCGATCTCGCAGGCAGGACCTTCGGCAATGTCACCCAGCACCGCAACCATTTCCTCGGTGTCGGGCGTCGACCACAATGCGATGAAGCCGCCGATTGAAAAGGGCCGCCGGTCTGCCGGCGGCAGCTCTGTACACTCAAGGTTGATGAACGTGCTGTAGTATGACACGGCGAAGCAACCAAACGTCTCTCCCAGGAAGTCATGGAAATTTCTCAGCTCTTCGGGTGTGACACTTTTCAGATTTGGAAAGCCTTGTGCGTCTCTGAAGTTGAGGTTCTTGAAGACCAGCGGGTCTGTGGCCTTCTCCCGTGGCAGCGTCTCCAACAGATTTGCATATTCAACAGTGCCCTCCCCCTCCTCTGATGCTTCAGAGATGCAAGGCTGGATTGGCCGTTTGCTCTCCAGCGGCTGCAGTTCATTGTTTTCCAGAGCGGCCATGGCTGCTATGACCGAAGCAGCGGTGTGACTGAGAGGTGGATGAAGTAAAAGAAAAAAAAATTGAAAACAAGTGATATGCAAGCAACACAAGACGACGTCAGAACGATCAGAAACAAAAGGGATTCGACAGGAGAAGGATGGTGTATTAGAGGAATTGATACGTAGTGTAACAGGGCCAAAGAAGAAGAAAAGAGGGGGATAGGAGAACAGAGAGAGGAAGGGAAAAGGACGATAGATACTATCGTCGTGGTTGCCTGTTGGTGCCTCTCGCGCCTTCCCTTCTCGCCCGTTGCGCCTTCCTCTTTCAAGCAGCCCAACACAAGCCAAAAACTGTGTTGGTCAGGTGCGCATTGAACACGTCACAGAGGAGGAAGGAACGATGGACAATGGCAGAAGGCGAGGGGCAAGTTGTAAAGACAATAGCAAGTACAGGCAATAAACTCACTATTGTGCTGTTGTCACAACGTCCGTGTCACGTGGTTTTACTGTCCCCCGTCTCTTGAGTTCATGTGTCTGTCCAATTTATCATCGCTCTAATATGTTGTTTCTTTCTGCTTTGTCTCAACCGCGCACCCTCTCTCAGCACAGCCGTCAAACCCCCCAACTCCTATCTGTCCAGCTTCACTCAATGGCATGACTCATCTGGGCCAACATACCGTTGATGCAGTCATTTCGAGGTCATCCTTAATAAGGGACCAGAAGTCAACAATACCCCCAACCAGCATCTCATATGGATGGGGAAGAACACTGTCCCGAGAAGACAGTCATCCAGTTCCGGAGCGCACCTGCGCTCTTCAAGGCGCTTGACCAACTGGGTGACAAAGGCGGTGATTTTGCTGTGGCCAAAGGTTAGCCGGGAAACAGAAAACATAAAACAGAAAACAGAAAACAATTCCAGGAAGAACAACAGACTAACACACACGGCAGGCGTGAGTGCCGTGTCTTTCGTGGCCATGGAGAAAGCGCGCGAGGCACGCGGCACTCACGAGCGGTTTCACTACCGGCCAGACGGCCAGCAGCTGCTCATCAGCCGTCCAACCTCGCAGCACGAGTCTGCGCACAACGCGCTTGGCTTGGAGCTCGCCGCTGCTCTGTCTCGCATGGGCGTGTCGACGAACAGGTTCAAACTCATGGGCGCGACCACCTTCAAGAGTAGCGGTGGTGGTAGCGGCGAAGGCGACCAGATCTTCCTCCCAAGGTGGCCTCCGCCCAAGCCGAACGTGCCGAACGTTTCATCGCCGACTCTCGTCATCGAGGTCGGCGTGACGCAGTCGCCCACCGACCTCAAACGGAAAATGGCCTGGTGGTTCGCAGCCTCGGACCACCACCACCACCACCACCAGGTCAAGATCGTGCTGCTCGTCAAGGTCGTGCGCTCCACGAGAACGCTGCTGATTGACAAGTACGCTATGAATGTACCGCAATCTCGGCCCGGCGCGATGGCGACGCGCAGCATGAGCAGCCTGGTGCCGCAGCTGCAGCAGTCGATCACCGCCACGCCTCGCCCCGACACGCCCCTGGCCAACCCTATCTACGATGTTGTCGGCACGCCGCTGCTGCTCGAGTTTTCGTTGCTTTTTGGACGGCCCGCGGACCCGGCGCAGGGAGAGCGTGACGTTGCGCTGCCGGCCGACAGCCTAGCCCTGGTGGCCGAGCTGACATTTGAGTAAGAGATGGAAAAATGGAAGAAAAGGCGCCCATCAGAGCGATGACACGCCCGGGTGTGCAGCGCTGGAGTGTCGAGGAGTGCCTCCATGACACCAAGGTCACCCTGACGCTGGCCCAGCTTCTGGACCGCTCGAGTGAGATCCGCCGCCAACTGACATGGTACGCGTCGACAAGTGCCGGGCGCAAGTCCAGGACGGTCAAGAGCAAGAAGAGAACCAGGTCCTTGGCACTAGCCTTTGTCTGTGCGTGCAGTAGTTGCCTGTACTCTGTAGATACTGTGTGGCGCGCGGGAAGGAACGATGGAAACATACTTTTCTACCCATATTATATCATGGATTTTCCTGCATTCTATCCTTTTTTTCTTCCCTCTTTTCTTCCTCTTTTCTGGTCAGCCATCGATAAATTTATTCTTTTCCCTCCCTTATCATTTTTCTGCTTATCCGCGGCAGGAGCGCTGCAATACTAGTAACAGACAATACTAAAAACGAAGAAATAAGCAAAGCCGAATTATACAGGAACTGTTGCACGGCGTGCCCACTATCGCCAACACGGTCGAATCGCTCTTGCCTGGCCAGAGCTGCATAATGCCACATGCTCTCCTAAAATCCCAACAACAACGATTGGGCTTGTGGTTTAGTGGTATAATACATCCTTAGCATGGATGGGGTCCTGGGTTCGATTCCCAGCAAGTCCAATTTTTTTGCCTTTTTTTCCCTGCCCCCTTTGTAGTGATTCTGCCTGCCTTCACCGCCATCTTTCACGGTCCGCCGCTCTCTCAAGAGCTGCATCGCGTGCCTTGGCTTTGCGTGCCTCTTTTTTTTTGTGCAAATCCCAAGTCGCCGCAACAATGCCGTACATTACAAGCATCCACGAGTCGCTTCCTTGTACGTCCTCCCTTTTTATATATATAGTTTTCCAACAAAACTAACCCACAGACATTGATGCCGAGCCAACGCCCGAGCAGCGCGCCGCCGCCGACGCCCTCGTGGCCGCCGAGCGCGCCGCCCACCCCGACGACCCGCAGCACGCGCTGCTGCGCGACGCCTACGTGCCCCAATTGTCGCCCGCCATGCAGGCCGAGGTGGCCCGCGTGGCCGCCAAGCAGCCGCTGACCGCCATTGACCTGACGCGGTACGAGGTGGATGATGAGGAGGGGGGCAGCGGCGGCAGCGACCTACAAAAATCCCTTTCGCAAGCCTACACGGCCCAGACGTACCTGCGCGGACGGCGCGCGCACCTGGCGCTGCTGGACACGTACGGCAAGAACGCGTGGCTCGTGGGCAACTGGCAGGTCGAGGCGGACCTGCGGGCGGTCGAGGCGGAGCTGGCGGCGACGCGGCGCGCCATCGACGTCGTGACGGTGCAGCGGCAGCGCGCGCAGCAGGACGCGGCCGGCGAGATGCGCGACCTCGAGGCCACGTGGCGCAGCGGCGTCGGCCGCGTCCTGGAGACGGAGGCCGCCGCCGAGGAGCTGCGTCTGCAGGTGCTGGACGCGCGGCGGCGGCAGGCGGCGTAGTCGCGGCGGCGTAGTCACGGCAGCATAGTCACGTGTTGCGGCACGGTGGCAGGGGAAATCATGTTTACTAACCGGTGTACGGCGTTTTACGAGTACTTTGGGACCATGGCAATTCACAGCGAATGTCATCATATATAAAATAGGAAGATAATATATGCCATACAAACATCATAACCAATACACATGACAAAAGCAAATATACAGATAAAACACAAAACACTAAACGATCCCAATACTACCAGCGCTGCCTTGCCACCCTGTTGCGGCGAAGATGTGTCCAGTCTTTGGCCCATCCCCGTGGATTCGAAATTCGAACAAACACCATTACCCAAATAGTCCAGCCGCGGTCCCCGGAACATGAAGAGCCGCGTTTCCTCCCCCGGCGCACCAAAAGGATGCCGCCACTGCCGCCACTGCCGCCGCTGCCGCCACTGCCGCCGCTGCTGCACTACGACGTCGCCAAGGGATCCAGGTCCTCAACGCCCGTCTTGACGCCGACGTACCGGGTTCGCCGCATGATGCCCTCCACCGGCCCCAGCAGCCGCTGGAACGCCGACTTGCCCAGCGTCGCCACCTTGATGTCCGTCTTGGCAACAATCGTGGCCGCGCGCGGGGCGTCGTTAAGCAGCGCCAGCTCGCCAAAGAAGTCGCCCTTTTTGTAGTGCAGCACCGGCTCCGCCACGCCCGACTTGTACGCCACGGCCTCGCCGCTCTCGACCAGGAAGAACGCGTGGCCCGGGTCGCCCTCGCTGATAATGGTCGAGCCCGCCGCAAACTTTTGTGTCTCCAGCGCATCGGCAATCTTGGACCGCTCGTACGCCGTCAGCGTCGCCAGCAGCGGCACCTCCTCCAAAAAGGTCTCGTACATGCGGCGGCGCTGGAACGTCGACTCCATCAGGATGCGGCGGAACGTCAGCCGGTCCAGCGCCCACAGCGTGCACGGCGCCTCGGCCGACATCACCGTGGCCGCACGCGGCGCGTTGTACATCAGCGCCAGCTCGCCAAACGAGCCGCCCGCCTGGATCGTGCTCACCTTCTGGCCCAGGCCCTCGGCACCGGCCTGCAGTGTGCCCGAGCTGTTGACATACACGTCGAAGCTGCCCTTTTCGACCACATAGAAGAAGTCGCCCGAATCGCCTTGCGAGATGACCTAGTTCAGTTCAGTCAGTGGGGTTTGTCCTGTCGTAATGCCTCTTCTCTTTCTCCTCCTACCTTGATGCCCTTGTGAGGAATGGGCTTCTCCACCAGCGCGCCCAGGATCTGTGACGACTGCTCGTCGTCGAGGTGGCTGAACAGAAAGTTGCCCTGGATGGCGCGCTTCAGACGGTCGATCTGCTCGGGCGTCTTTTGGTGCACCGGGGGGGTCCAGTTGTCGTACGAGTCGGCCGCGGGCTTGAGGGACTCGGCCGACACGGACGTGCGGCGGCCGAGGTTGTATTGTGCCGGGTACTCGCCGCCAGGTGGTGAGCGGCCAAAGGGCGAAGAGAAATCCGACTGGCCGGGCTTGGCACGGAAGTTGTGCGACGGAGACGAAAGGGTGTCGTTCTCGTCCTCCTCAATGACCTGCTGCATGAAGCCCGGCGGCGTGCTGTCCTGGGCGTGCCCAGCGTCGGTCGACGGGGGACCAAACGGGTTCGAGTTGGCCCCAAAGGGGTTTGAAAAGCCGGACATGTTGAGGTGGGTGATGTGTGTGTATGGGTGTTGGTGTGGGAATAGGCGTGCGAGATAAGATCGAGGTCAAAAAAACCAGACAATGGTGTCGCCGATGCTATCGAGACCAGTTCTGTGGCAATGTTAGCGTCTGCAGGCGACATGGAGCGAGCTTATCGAGTGTGGATAGCAAAGGGAGCTCGGAAGCCACTACGCGCCCAAAGGGAGAGACACAAAGAGGATAAAATGGAAGAAGACGGGGAACGATGAGCCAAAGGCGCGGCCCCAATGTGGCCAGTGCTTCTTTTCTGGAAAGACAATGGGGAATGTTATCGCGACAGGGCATTGGCATCCAGCCATCTACGAGTATGAGGATGAGCACTCGTACTCGTCGATAGCCGCCGAGGAAAGGGAGGAGGTGAGCATACCGCGGTTCGCTGCCAGCTGATGCTTATAGCTGATGGCTGGTGAAGCAACTTGGACTGAAGCTGTAGGCGAGCTGAAGCTGGGCCGCCGAGACGGGGAGATGGGGAGATGGGGAGATGGGAAGATGGGGACGGATGGAAGGAAGACCAGACGGCTCACAATGACGTCGCGAGGGACGTCGGAATGAAGGAAAAAAACAAGAGGACGCCAATGTAGCAGCAGCAGCAAGGACAAAGAGGAAAAAGAAAGAAGTTGAAGGGAAGAAGGACGTCTGTTCGGTGAAGGTGGCGACAAAGTGAGGGGGTGGGCAGTTGAAAGGATGTGGAGCAGGCAGGTACGATCGGAGCACGAGTACTCTTGTACTCGTAGGCGGAAGGTGGAAGGTGGATGGGCAGGTGAATGGGCGGTGGTGTGCAGTGGTGTGCAGGAGACGGAAGGAGCAAGCGACGGGATGACGAGAGACAGCAGGGGAGGATCAGGAGAGGGAGGCAGGCGAGACGTGCACGGGATCAGAGTAGAAGGCAGGCAGGCAATAGGAGAGAAAGGACCCAACAAGGTACGAGTACTTACGTATTTGATGGTGTGATTTGATCGACTGTGCGGGATGAGAAAGGAAGGAAAGCAGCAAGGCGGGCGAGCTGTGCCTTCCTGTTGAGCAGATATGCCGGTGGCTCCTTCCTGTTGGACAATCACGGGTTATGCCGTGCTCGTTGGCAGCGTTGCGGGGACGCGATTTGGCTCGCTCGGGGGTGAGCAACCGATGATGTCAAATAAAAAAGAGAGATAGAAGGGGGGAACACGGAAGGCGAATGACGGCGGGGCAGGGATGTGCCGATGATGGGCAGGGAGGGAGGTCAGAGGGAGAGGGAGAGGGAGAGAGGGAGAGAAGAGAAACAGACGGGATGGGGGTCGTGGTGAGGAGATAAGACGGAAGGAGCAAAGGTGAGAGAGAGAGAGAGAGACAAAAAGAGGTGGGGAAGGGAAGGAGCAGGCAGGGCAGGAGGGAGAGAGAGAGAGGCAGTGGAAGGTGCGTTCTTTGTTATCCAGACGCCTGCTCCTTCTGTTTCGGGGCTCTGGTGCTTTGCTCTCGCTGGTCTTGCCAGGCCCTGGTCGTGCCGCACCCCTCACTAGGCTCTCTGGAACCATTCTAGAAGACGCACGGGCCACTATGCGCCACGCCCCGCAAGTGGGCAGCGACGAGGAGCGGAACGGCTTCCAAAGCTTCTGGAGCTTCTGCAGGCGTTGCTGTCGGGGGTTTTCTATTTGTTGGTATTTATTAGGACACGACTATGACGATGTGAGACAGCTTACGAGTACTTGCATTGCATGCATGCATTGATTGCAAAAGCTGCCGTTTGGTCAATTCGACGATGAGTACGGGACTATCGTACTTGTACCCCTTTTACGAAAGGATGTGGATTATGTAATAATTAGTCAGCAATATATTGAACAGTGTCATCCTGCGTAATCATGCGCAGCCTGCGGCTCTGCGCCGTAATGTCCCGTGTCGCGGTGCGCTGCGGCGGCCGTTCTTATTCGCATTGCTGGCAGTGCTCCGTACTCGTAAAACTTCCGTCGCAGCACTCTGCGACGTAATCTCGGCACCCGCGCCCGCGACTGCATATGATTTGTCACTAATCAAGGGTCAGGCAGGGTCAGGGTGTGGTCACGTGACATATCGTTATCGCTCGCTCGGGCTGCGCGTCACCCGTCAGACGCGCTGTGGCTGTGCTGGGCATACGGAGTATTACTCCCCTGGCAAATGCCCCCACATTATCCATTAAATGATACGGAGAGTACAGTGCAGAGTACGAGTACGGGCCTTGGCCACTAGTCCTTGCCTGGGAATTACGGGCCAGCAGGGCGTTTCGATCCCGGACTCCGTATTTGCCTGCATTCTCCCCCCAAAGCAAAAACAGAGACGGCAATGCGTGTTGTTGTCCGCCATTTCACCACGACACCACGACACAACGACTGATTTATTGCCAATACTGATTTTACGTTTCCCAACTACTACTGATTGCTGTCGACGCGCACATTCCAGGATGGCTCGCGACAACGATGCGGCCGACTCGATCGCGTCCAACGAGATTGACGCAAAGACGGGCGACAAGAAGAAGAGCAAGAGACCGGCGAGTAAGTGCGGAGAGGGAGAGGGAGAGGGAGATGGGGAGATGGGAGACGATAGAGGGCAGCAGTTGTTTGGGGTGGTCGGAGCCGGCGGGCGTGTTTCCCGGCCATCCGATGCGGCATCACGACGATGCGATGCGATGATGCGATGCGATGACGACGAGATGAATCGATCCTGACTTTTATAGACACCGCGTTCCGGCAACAGCGTCTTAAGGCATGGCAACCTATCCTCACGCCCAAGACGGTGCTGCCGCTGTTCTTCCTCATCGGCATAATATTCGCGCCCCTCGGCGGCGTGCTGCTGTACGCCAGCAACCAGGTGCAGATGATCCAGCTCGACTACACGCACTGCTCGTCCAGCGCGCCGACGGACAGCTTCGGGTCGATGCCGTCGGACAAGATCGAGACGCACTTCAAGTCCAACAGCAGCTCGACCAAGGTGGCGGCCATGTGGAAGCGGCAGAACATCAGCGTCAGCTACGACGGCGTGGCAGTGCCGGGCGGCGTGTACAAGTGCAGCCTGCAGTTTGACATTCCCGAGACCATGGGCCCGCCGGTGCTGTTTTATTATCACTTGACCAACTTTTACCAGAACCACCGGCGCTACGTCAACTCGTTTGTCGACTCGCAGCTCAGCGGCAAAAAGTTTGACCACGACAGCATCGACAACTCGGACTGCGACCCGCTGGACATTGCGCCCAACGGCAAGCCGTACTACCCGTGCGGGCTGATTGCCAACTCGTTGTTCAACGACACCTTCTCGAGCCCGGTGCTGCTGAACGTGGCCGGCGGCAGCAGCAACAACGAGACGTACGTGATGCAGAACAGCAGCAACATTGCCTGGAGCTCGGACAAGGCGCTGTACGGCAACTTCCCGTCCGAGATGAGCTACGACGACGTGGCCGTGCCGCCCAACTGGGTGCACCGCTTCCCCAACGGCTACACCACGAGCAACCCGCCGCCGGACCTGAGCAAGGACGAGGCCTTTATGGTGTGGATGCGGACGGCCGGTCTGCCGACGTTCAGCAAGCTGGCCCAGCGGAACGACACGGCGGCGATGAGCCCGGGGACGTACCAGGTGGATATTTTGGATTGTAAGTTGAGGGTGGAATGGGAGAGCAAAGAAGGAAAAAAGAAGAAACAGAAAAAGAAAAAGAGAAAAGAAAAAAGAAAAAAAAAAACATCACGACATTCACATCGACAAAACCCGTGCTAACCCCCCAGTCTTCCCCGTCGCCAGCTTCCACGGCACAAAGTCCATCATCCTCTCCACGCGCACCGTCATGGGCGGCCGCAACAACTTCCTCGGCATCGCCTACCTCGTCGTCGGCGGCATCTGCATCGTGCTCGGCGCCATCTTCCTCGTCACCCACATTGTCCACCCGCGGAAACTCGGCGACCACACGTACCTGTCGTGGAACAACCAGCCCGCGGCCCGTGCCGCCGGTGGCCAGGCGGCCGGCGGTGCGGCGTCCATGGCGTCGGGCCGCGACGTGGGTGCGGCGTGAGCGCTGGCTGTTTTTTGATGTTTTTGAGAGTTTTTTTTTTTTTGATTTATTTTGTTGATTTTGCTAAAGCTGTCTTTTGCTGTT
This sequence comes from Ophiostoma ips, assembly GCA_019925475.1. Taxonomy (NCBI): domain Eukaryota; kingdom Fungi; phylum Ascomycota; class Sordariomycetes; order Ophiostomatales; family Ophiostomataceae; genus Ophiostoma; species Ophiostoma ips. The sequence goes on from JADHKN010000115.1 coordinate 39,473, forward strand.
GCCTGTTTTGTTCTGCTTTCTACCAGTAGTATGGTTGCTTGGGTTCTTTCCTTGTACGGTGTTTAAATAAATATATGCAATATCACCTGATTTGCCTGGCAAACAATGACTTGTGTATGTTTACGTGTATCGATACACATAATCACAGTAAATAGACAGCGGACTGCAGGTACTCCCGCAATAGACGACTCCCGCAAAACAAAATTGATTAAACTACACTTGAATTACATAGCAGAAGAGAACAAAAGCCATTGTAGGCACCAGACAAACAGAAGAAAAACAAAAGGAAATAATAAGGAATGTTCACGCAGCTCCACGCTCGGTTCAACTCATTCTCCGGTCTCCGGTCTCCGGTCCACCCGGACTTGTCTCCGGCTTTCGGCTCATATCCGGACCAATCCACTCCGACCGCCGGACCTCGCCCGGTTCACTCCGGATTTGCCCTCCGGTCCCGGATTTGTCCTCCGGCCTCCGTTCGCCTTCGGCTCTCCTCCGGCCCGGCTCTCCTCCGGCTCCCCTCCGTTCGGCCTGCTCGCCTTTGGCTCGCAGCCTACCGCTTCCGCGACTTCTTCCCCCGCTCCTCGTCGTCCAGCCCGCTCTCGCGGTCGCGCTTCTTCGCCTTGCGCTCCAGCTCGTCCCAGTCCTCACCCTCGTCCTCCTCGCTCGCGTCCTCGTCGCTGGCCTCCTCGTCCGACGCGTTCGAGTCAAAGTCCGAGTCCTCCTCGCTCGACTCCGACGGGTCCGCCATCTCGCTGTCGCTCATCTCAAACGCGCTCTCCTCCTCCTCCTCGCTCGCGTCCTCGTCGTCCGAGTCGTTCTGCAAGAAGCCCCAGCCGCCGTCCGCAAAGAACTGGTGCGTGTCCGCCGTCACCGTCTTCATAATCGTCGGCCAGTTGAGGTTCAGCGGGCCCTCGGAAAAGGCAATGTCCGACGAGTCCAGGAACTCCTTGACGTCCTCCAGCGACTCGACCGGGATCGTGTTGACGTGGAAGGGCGGCCGCGTAAAGTCCTTGAAGACAAACACCAGGTCAAAGTTCTTGAGCCCAAACTGCACGCGCTCCAGGTGCGCCACCTCGATCTCGTCCAGCGTGATCACCATAAACGGCGGCTCCGTCAGCTGGATCAGGCACTCCGTCGTCGGCTGGATGTACACGTTGCTGCGGAACGGCACGCCGTTGAACCCAATCTCGCGGATCGGCATGTCCACCTCCAGGTTCTCGTTGCGCCCGGCCTCGGCAATCTTCTCGGCAAAGCTCTTGAACAGCCGGTCCAGCTCCGCCCGCCGCCGCCGCTCCTCCTGCTCCGCCTCGAACTCGTCCTCGTCGCCGTACCGGTACTTGCGCTTGCGGTTGCCCGTCTCGTCAAACTGGATGTCCGTCGCCTCGCGGTAGAACTGCACGTCCTTGGTCTTCTTCTTGTTGCCAATGATGATGGGGTCCTTGAGGTGGATGTGGATAATCACAATCAGCTCGTGCTGCGACGGCTGGAAGAACAGGTGCCGCACGTTGCTGAACAGAATGTCCACGCGCTGGTGCGTGCTCAGCGGCGACTGGTACCGGATGCCGTTCTGGTGGATCTCCACCTTGCCCGGCACCCGCTTGCCCTCCATCGCCGGCCGCATAAACACATTGTCCAGCACCGCCGGCCGCCGGTTGCGGATCTCAATCAGCTTGTCCTGCTCCACCACATCCTCCATGTCCTTCTTCTCCTGCTCCTTCTTGGTCGCGTCGCGCTTCATGTTGGCAATCTGGTTCGCAATGTCCTGGTACCGGTCGCCGTCCATCGACCGGAACGTCAGGCTGCGCACAAAGTGCGCCGACGCGTCCTCAAACGGCTGGTCGTCCTTGCGCCCCACGCCCTGGCCCGGCGACAAGAAGTTGACCCGCAGGAACGACCACTCGCCCTCGTCGCTCTTGCTCGCGTTCTTGATCGTGTTGATGTGGAACGGCACCGGCCGCCCCATGATCGGCAGGATCACCGTCGCGTTCTTCTGGTCCACCACGATGCCCAGGTCGCGCACCTTGGCCGGGAACTGGTTGTCGCGCTTGTACGACTCGAACCGCTTGAACGTCTTGACCTCTTTGCCGTTGAGGTCGCCCGTCGCCTCGGCGAACCGCGCCAGCCCTTCGCGCTGCTTCTTCAGCGCCAGCTCCTTTTGGTGCGCGCGCCGCCGCTTGTCCGCGTCCTCGTCCACCTGCGTCGACCGCTCCGACCGCAGCCGCGTGCTCGTAATGTTCTTGGTCGCCACCGCGCCCACGCGCTTGTCCTTCTTCTCCTTCTTCGGCGTCGGCTGCGCCTCCTCGTCGTCCTTGAAGAAGAACGAGCTCGCGTCAAAGTCGCTCGGCGCGTCGCCCGTAAACACCACCGGCTCGCTCGCCGTCACGCGCACCGTGTCCGCAATCACCAGCGAGTACAGGCTGCTGATCTTGCCCTGGCTGTCGGCAATGTCGCTGAACCCCGTCGAGATGGCCAGCGTCATGCCGTCCTTGAGCGTGCGCGTGTTCTTGGCGTTGAGCACCAGCGTCGAGTCCTTGCCCTCCAGCCCGATGCCGTAGCCAATGTTGCGCACAAAGTGCTTCTCCAGCTCCGGCTTCTTGCTCCGCACGTAGCCCACCGCCTTGGCGTACACGTCCTTGCACGCCACGCCGTCGCGCACCTCCTTGAGCACCAGGTTGTGCACCGACGACAGCAGGCGGTAGTTGCTCTCCTGTGCCTTGTGCGGGTCCACCAGGAACGTGCGCGCAATCATCGAGCAGTACGACTTGTAGCGCAGGCCCATCGCCGCAATGATGACGCCGGGCTGCAGGTAGTCCTTGTTGGCCTCGGTCTGCCACTTGATGTCGAACTTGCCGCCGCTCTGCACAATGGGGCCGATCACCCAGTCCAGCTGCTCGGGGTCGAACTCGGCCGGCAGCTTGGACTTGTTAGGCAGCTCCACCGTCTTCCAGAACTTGCGGTTGTCCAGCATCTTCTCGACCTGCTCCGCCAGCTTGAGGTGCGTAATCTTCTTTTCCTGGTCCAGCACGTTGGACATTTCGTCCAGGAAGTAGGGCGTCATGAGGGCGACGCAGGCGCGCGACGACGTGCGCATGGACCGCAGCTCCGTCTCGTCCTTGACGGAGAAGACGGACGCCGAAAGGCCCAGGCTGACGTCGACCTGCTCAATGTCCTTGCCGTTCTCGCTCAGCGCCTTTTTCCACTCGTCGACAAAGGGGCCGCGCGCGGTGTCCTTGGCAATCACGCCCATTTTCTTCTGCACGTCGGATTAGTTTCGTCTCGATCTTCGTTTTTTGACGGCAAGACGACAGCACTTACGCCTGCGCCCTTGATGACGTCGATGATCTTGAGAAACAGCTTCTCGTTCTCGGCAGCATCCTTTCCGCGCACGAGCACCTCCACGGGGAAGCGGCCGCCCGTGATCTGCTCGAGATGTTTTGCCTTTTTCTGTGTCGTGATGATGTAGAGGGTTTCGGGGGTGAAGAGCATCAGCGTCGTCGGGAACTCGTAGCCAAGCAGCCAGAACTGAAAAGTTAGTCTCTCTCTCTCGCTCACACACAAAAACACTAGATAGTACTCACGTGCATGGCGTTCGTCTTGTGAAACTCGGGCGCCTCCTCGACCTTGCCCATCATGACCAGGATCGAGCCGGCGCCAGCAAAGATGCCATCGTTGCCGCTGCGCTTCGCGTCGGCCTTCCAGGCACTGGCCAGCTCCGACACGCGCTCCTGGAAGAGCTTGCCGTCGATGGTGATTTCGGACATGGCGTCCAGATGTTGTCGTCGGTGTTGTCGTCGTTTGTGTTGTCGTCGTCGTCGACTGGACTCTCTCGCCTTGAAAGTCAACAAAGTAACAAAGATGCGATCAACGATCAAAGATCAAAATAAATCGTCGCAAATGTCGAAAACCGTCTCAATCAAGTCGTCGCGCTGTCGTAGACGTCGACGCGATGATGTGATGGGCGACGGATGATAGGGGATGATGCTGAGATGCTGACACGCAAAAAAAACATAAGCGAGATGGATGTCGAATTTCCCGGGCGCAAAAGCTCCCTTTCCTTTGGCTCGCAGCTGTCGGCCTGGTAAAGGACCTCCTCCCATTTACTACGGAGCTTTTTCGCGTCACGTCGCGCGTCCCCCAGTGGTAAGAGGCTAGCGCCTGCAGGGGTCAGCTTAGTCATGTTGGTGCCTAAGGCAGCTATAGCAACCCCGCGCCGCGCCATGGGTTTGAGAACAAGATAGGGAGTACATGATGATATTGGGGAAGAGATAAGAGGAGATAACAGGAAAGACAGAAAGAAGGAAAGAGAAAAGGACATGGAGAAGAGAAAAAGGAGAAGAAAAGCAGAGAAGAAAATCAGAGAAGTAAAGAAAGAATAAGTAAATAAAGAAAAAAAAAAAGGAAAAGAACCTATGTAGGAACTCGTAGAAGCAACAGTGCCGGTGGAAGGAACGATGCAGCTATTCCTGCCTTCTTGCTGGTGTAAACGGATTAGGAAAACCCATCCTCGCATAGAGAAGGAGCATCCTTGTACGAGCGAGTACTCGTACTCGACATCGAAAGAGCAACCAAGCAGCTTCCTCATCTGTACATACCCCTCGGCAGAACGTACGACTGCACCTTCCGTCCGAAACCGCGATAGCGGCCGTCCGCCACGGACAGGCAAGTGCGACGGTGAGGTTAGCCCCGATTAAACGTTTGTATTTATAATCACGTCCAGAGCTACTCTGTACAATAGCAGCAAATTTTCTCCATCGTAGCGTGCGCCATACTCGGTGCTCCGTACTTTCCCTACTTAAAGTAGAAAGTTGCCGCATGGCACAAGGGGCCTAGGCCGATTACCGAGATATCGCCATCGACAGCCGCTCCCCGCCATCACCAGCATCGAGGGCTTCCCAACCCTCCCCTCGCTGTCGCACCGACCCTGTGGCTACCACTGCGTGCCGTCTGTATCTTATCAAGTCGGCTTGGAGTGTGCAAGATCTGCACCAGCGGCTCTCGTCGGCTCATCCCGTTGTATTTTGGATTTTGGATTTATTTTTCCCATTTTCTTTTTTATTCTTCTTTTCTTTTCTCGTGTCTTTTCTCTTATCTTTTTCTCACTTCTTTCTCTTCTTTATTTTTACTCCTCATATATCTTTCCGTCGCTTCATAGACCTTGCTGCTCGTTTCATTGAGCCGTGTCTTGTTTCACCACCATCCCGTCCTCCATCGGTCCTCCATCGCCCGCCACGAGACGAGCCTTGTCGTGTCGTCCAACCGCAGCGTCTACCCATTGCGTGCCCGCATGACGACATCGCTGCCGCGCTGATACGCCTACTGCATTTACCAGCCGGACGCTGATTCGACAGCAGCAACGCCCACTGCGGCAGACAACTGGAGATAGCCACCTGCAGTGCATCTCTTTTACCTCATCACGCCGGCTTCTGCAGCGTTGCAGAGGTTGTGGGGGAGAGCGAGTCAAGGCACCGGCTTTTTGCGCTGCTGTTTTTCTCGCGAGACGGAGGTGGTGATTTTGTTGAATGTTGAACTGAGTCTGGCATCACCCGTTCGCAAGACAACAGACTTGTGCTCAAAACTATACATACGCCTTGCACCTCCAACATGGGTCTCCTGTACGTCTGGTCCGGTCCATTGAAGGCGTACAGTCTGTGCTAACCATGCAGACAACTCGGAACGGCGTTGGATTGGCCGGAAGCCAAGAAGCACGCTGACCAGGTCCGCGAATGGGGCATCAAGGTGGGCATTTGTCTCTTACGGCATCATGTGACAGCACAATACTGACGACACAGCAACTCTTGGCCATCTGGAACAAGAACAAGACCAAGGAGAGAGATGCTCTTCTCTGGGGCGACGAGGTCGAGTACCTCGTGGTCAAGTACGACAAGGAACAGCCCAACGTGCTTCTGTCGCTGCGCCAGGCCGACATCCTCGAGGCCCTCGCCAACGATGCGACGCTGTCCGCCGAGAGCGGCGGCAGCACGGACCACACCACGCCGCCGGTCTTCCACCCCGAGTTTGGCCGGTTCATGCTCGAGACCACGCCGGGCAAGCCGTGGGGCATTGAGCTCAAGGAGCTGCTCGACGTCGAGCCCAACATGCGGCTGCGGCGCGTCATTGCCAAGGACCACATGCACGCGGACGAGTACCCGATCACGCTGACGACGTTCCCGCGCCTCGGCAGCCCCGGCGTGTACTCGGAGCCGCACTATCCCGTGTCGGGCCCGAAGCTGCGGTCGCAGTTTGTGCCGGACGAGATTGCCAACCCGCACATCCGGTTCCCCACGCTCGCAGCCAACATCCGGGAGCGCCGGGGCCGCAAGGTGCAGGTCAACGTGCCCGTGTTCCGCGACGTCAAGACGCCGTGGCCGTGGAAGGACCCGACGGTCAACCGCGACCTGCACATCTGGCCGGAGGACGAAGATGTGCGCAGCGGCGGCGCGGCGCCGGACAACTACATCCACATGGACGCCATGGCGTTTGGCATGGGCAGCTGCTGCCTGCAGATCACGTTCCAGGCCAAGAACATTACCGAGGGCCGGCGGCTGTACGACCAGCTGAGCCCGCTGGGCCCGATCCTGCTGGCGCTGACGGCGGCGACGCCGATCTACAAGGGGTTTCTGGCGGACACGGACGTGCGGTGGAACCAGGTCAGCCAGTCGGTGGACGACCGCACGCGCGAGGAGCTGGGCGAGGTGCCGCTGAAGCACGACCGGTGGCGGATCCCCAAGTCGCGGTACGCGGCCAACTCGACGTACATTTCGACGGACGCGCGGCTGCGGCCAGAGTACATGGACCCGGAGCTGGTGATTGACGACAAGATCAAGGACGAGCTGGTCCGGGGCGGCATGGACGAGCGGCTGGCGACGCACTTTGCGCACCTGTTTATCCGCGACCCGATTGTGATCTTTTCGGAGGACCTGGAGACGCTGGACCTGGCGGAGACGAACCACTTTGAGAACATCCAGTCGACCAACTGGCAGCACATGCGGTTCAAGCCGCCGCCGCCGGACAGCAACATTGGGTGGCGCGTGGAGTTCCGGCCGATGGAGGTGCAGATGACCGACTTTGAGAACGCGGCGTTTGCCGTGTTCATTGTGCTGGTGACGCGCGCGATCCTGTCGTTTGATCTCAACTTTTACATTCCCATTGCGCGCGTGACGGAGAACATGGAGACGGCGCACGCGCGCGACGCGGTGCTGACGGAGACGTTCCACTTCCGCAAGGACCTATTCAGCCCGCCGTCGCGGCCGAGCCGGTACGGATGGCACCGGTCGCCCAACGGCGCGGGCAGCGGCACGGGCAGCGGCACGGGCAGCCCGCAGGCGTCGGGCACGACGACGCCGAGCGCCGTGAGCCGGCCGGAGACGCCGGCGGCGCTGGGGCCGGTCGAGGACGAGTACCGGCGCATGACGATCAACGAGATTATCAACGGCACGGGCTATCCGAGCCACGGCGTGGTGGGCGACCAGGCCACGACAGAAGCGGAGGGCACGTCATTCCCCGGACTGATCCCGCTGGTGGAGAGCTACCTGGACTCGGTCAACGTGGACGTGCAGACGCGGTGCCAGCTGTCGACGTACCTGGAGCTGATCCGCAAGCGGGCGTCGGGCGAGCTGTGGACGGCGGCGCGGTGGACGCGGGCGTTTGTGGCGGCGCACCCGGGGTATGGGCACGACAGCACGGTGACGGAGGAGGTGACCAAGGGCCTGGTGGCGGCGGTGCTTGCGATTGGGGAGCGCGAGGCGCAGGGGGCGGGGTGGCAGGGCATGGCGGCGGACGTGGTGCCGAACGCGGAGAAGCTGCTGGGGAGTTTTCGGGGGTGCGGGGGGGGAGGTTGTTGATGGGTGTGATGGGATATTTTTGAATTATTATGGTTTTGTTTCTCGTGCTTTGAAATGTTCATGCCTTTTGAATATTTCATGCCTTTAGATTTTTGATGTTTTTGAATTATTCATGATTTTTGAATATGCCATGCCTTTTTGATTTTTGCATGCTCTTGAATTATTCATGGTTTTGTTTCTCGTGCTTTGAATTATTCATGTTTTGATTTCTCGTGCTATGAATTATTCCTAATTATTCACGGAGTTGTATGCAATGCATATCATGAGCATCACGCATTCTCTTCCGGCGCAGGCATCCATCCCTTCCCTCAGTCTAATAATAACAGCAATATATGCAGTGTCTTGGATCCTTGGTCGCACCGGCTTGTGCTCCGTACGCCGTGCTCCTGGTACGCCTACGCCTCGCAGACCCCCCCCCCGACCTGCCACGACCGAGATTGTGCAATGGCAGATGGGCGATGGGAGATGCAGTGGAGATGGGTGTGACTGGGTGGATGGATACAACCTGGCAGATATAAATAAAAATAATAAGGGAAAAAAGGAAGACGAAAAAAAGAAAAAAAGAAAGACAAAAAACATGCGTTGTCAGTCTCACTCTGAGAACCTGCTGGCCCATCAACAAGCCCACGCCAAACAGACACCGGCCACCGGCACGACAGGGGCGTAGGATCTGAATCACCGACTTGAGACTTTTTTTTTTATCTTTTCATTTGATTCAGTCTTCTAAAATATCGTACTCGTACACCCCGGCCGCAAAAGGCGCAAATATTGGCCTCGCCAGAGGCAGAGGCAGAGGCACATTTTAAAAAATCGAACGATGCGTGCCGATCCAGGAAAGAGGGTGGTCAGCAACACAAGATACGCCGGGATGGTTTTCCGATGCAGAGCAGTAGGGGGTGTTTGTGGTACGGAGGATGGCAGTATCCAGCCTCTGGAAAGATTGATCCGGGGTGGTATTTTGGTTTTTCTTTTTTTTTTTTGCGTGATTATTTTTTCTTATTCTTATTCTAGATCATGATATCCCATCTATTTTTATATGATGTTCTGAATTATTGTGATTATTCGGAGATCTTATTCTGAGTTATTTTGATTTTTCTGATATCTTTGATGCTGTATCATTCTGATTTATTCTTAAGTTTTTTTTTTTTTTTTTTTTTTTTTTTTTTTTTTTTTTTTTTTTTAAAATTTTTATTTTTTATTTTATTTTTTTTATTTTTTTATTTTTTTTTTTTAAATTTTAACAAACCCCCCG
>JADHKN010000116.1:0-48151 GCA_019925475.1 Ophiostoma ips
GTCGTACTCGAACTGGTCTTCGCGCGGCGAGTCCAGCGCGTCGTGGTGGTGGTGGCCGAGCTCCTCGTCGTCGTCGACAGGTGATGGGCCTGGACTGGGTGGCTGGGCATATCCTTGAGAACAATACCTTTCTTTATCCTTTAATTTATGTATTAATACGCTGAATGTTCTTTTCTTCTACTGCAAATCCCCTTCTTGTCTTGGCCCTGACTGTTATTGAGCTACCTCGACATCACGCTCAATAATAGTACCGAGTAGATTTATATACTATTATTCATCCTCCTCCCACCCTTTGTATATTTTATACTTTGTCTCTCATCGACCTTGTCTTTGCCTTTATTTACATGTATTTGCATGCATTTACATCTGTCTCTCGTCAACATCAGCACACGATCTCCGGCGTCAGATCCGTCTTGTCCTCCTCTCTACTTTTACTTTTCCTTTACCTTTCTGTCGTCTTCATCATCAGCCCTCGACCACGACGCTCTCACTCTCGGCTCACAACAACAACTCTCGGGTCGACAGACCTTGAGCACCTTTTGAGCCTTTGAGCTTTGAGTCAATTTCACTCCTGTCTCTACCGCCATCTCAGCAGCTCGCAGATCCCTTAAGTCTCACAGGGCTCTCAGCATCTCCTCTGCATTCTCGTATTCCTTGGACCTGCTTCTTTTTCCAACCACCTATTGGCCCTAGCTTTGGCGGCCAAAACTCGCACCTGACCTGACCGCCTCTTGCCTCTTGCCTCGTGCATATCTGCATTTCCTTTTTGATCTTGCTCTTGCTCTTGCTCTTGCTCATGCTCTTTCCTTTTATTTTTATTTCTTCCCTTCTCACCTTCCTTCCTTCCTTACTCTTTTCTCGCTCCTGCCTCATCCTCGCATCATCTTACCTCGCTCTCGAGCCTACGAGTATGACTGTTCTAGAGATGAGCCGGCCGATGCATCCGTTTGGGTTCGATGGGGCCAGACCTCACACTCACTCGCTGTCTCCAGAATCATCATCAGCATCATCATATCCCTCCTTTGCACGCTCTATGAACATGGATAAGCTACCACCCATCCGGGACTTGTTTCCCTTTTTTGGCCGCAGAGAGCTGTCACAGCAGCAGCAGCAGCAGCAGCAGCAATACCAGCACCAGCACCAGCACCAACACCAACACCAAATCCAACACCACCAACAACATCACCATCAACAAGTACCTGCGCCACCCAAGTCCGGATCTCTCCCGTCTCTATCCTTGGCGTCCAACTCGCCAAATACGGCCAGCGCCCCTACGCCAGAATACACGCATGCTCACCAGTCGTCGTCGGCTGCTTTGGAGCACCGACGAAGCATGATCGTGGACGACGAGCCAACCGCAACCGCCCACCGCACCGCCAGCCGGGTCCGCCACGGCGGCAGCCAGATCAACCAGGTGCCCCGGATGTATAGTGACTTGCCGCGTCTCGACACGTCGTCCCGCACGGTCGACAGTGGCACTGCGGCCATGTCGGTCTCGTCGTCGCGGGGCTCGTCGTCGGGCTACGGCGGCTCGCTGCCCTTCGACTACGGCGGCGGCGGCTCCGACCACGGCCGTTCGCTGGACAGCCCTCCTCTTCCTCATGGCCGGGATGCGCACGGTAGAGCCTACCTGCCGCCCGCCTCCCACAGCTATCCGCCGCCGCCACTGCCACCGCCACCGGCGTCGTCGTCGTCGTCGTCGTCGTCCACCCAAGCGCATCAGCAGCAGCAGCCGCCGCCACCACTGCCGTACCACCACCACCGAGGCCGGCCCAGCCAGAGCAGCCAGAGCAGTCAGAGTTACCCGCCGACGTCCAGCGCCGGCCCGCATGCGTCAGTGGCGTATGGGTCGAGCCCGTACCAGCAGCACCCGTCGCGGATGCAGTCGCTGTCGTCGGACTCTACTAGGAGCTACGCCCAGCCGCACCAACAGCTCCCGCAGCAAGTGCATCACCAACCGCACCAACCGTACCAGCCGCAGCAAGCAGCGCCCGACTATCCGCCGGCAGACTACTACAGCGGCGCACGCCATCGCGGTCACGACCTGTCGCCCCATCCCAGCACGCGGCACCGCCACGGCAGCATCAGCAAAACAACCAAGAAGAGACGTGGCAACCTGCCCAAGGAGTTTACCGACATGTTCCAGGACTGGCTGTACAAGCACATGCACCACCCGTATCCGTCGGACGAGGAGAAGCACGAGTTTATCCGCCGCACCGGCCTCGACATGAGTGAGTGTTTCTTTTTATTTTGAATTTTATTTTTTAAATAAATACTAACCCGCCCAGATCAAGTGTCCAACTGGTTCATCAATGCTCGACGCCGGAAACTGCCTGACATGGTCCGAAATCTGGACGGAGATGTGCGCCATCCCCACATCGGACCCAATGATGACATGTTGGAGTGATTCTGCGCGCATCCATCTCTCCCTCTCCGGCTTCTCGCTCCTGGCAGACACCACTTACCACAGCCCAGCGTTCCACGGCAGACCGACCTCCTTCTACGTCATACACATCACAAGGAGGAATTCTTGCTGACCGCTTCACTGCACCATTTTTATTTGTTCTCTACGGAGTACGAATACTTGGGTGGCTTGCTTGGAAAAAGCAACAACTACATATGGAGTGGTAACCCACCCCGCTGGCAGTACTCGTACATACCCCTGGTCCGGAAGCCTCGAGTTTATTATTTCCTTGTTCTGTTCCACATGGTTTCTTTTTCTTATTTTCTTATTTTCCTTTTCTTCTTTTATTTTCTATTCTACTCTTCTTTTCTTTTCTTCTTCTATGCGTTTTACTTTTACTTTACTTTACCGCTTGTTCTATTCACTATTTACCCTCGCGGTCGCTTCATCACTGGCTACGACGGCGTTTCGAGAGAAAAAAAATTAACGGTGGTTCCTGGGTCCGTGGGAGTTTTGGGATACATAGGCCGGGGTACACGTTCGTTTCTGGTTGAGCACGTCCACCTGTTTTCTTTTCTTTCTTTTTTTTCCTTCTCTTTTTTTTTCTTTGTTAATGATTATCTTTCCTGTCTCGTCCGGGCACGGTCGTTGATTATCTGCGCTACAGGATGTCCATGTTTGGTTCCTGAGTATATTCAATTCTACTTTCAAGTTACTTCAATTTTATCTCGTTTTCCTTTCCCACTTCTTCTATTTCGCTGTTCTGAATCTCCTTTTGAAATAACGAGGGCCGGGCCATACACACAGACCCAACACGATTTTTTTTTAAAAAAAAAATGCGGCGGAAAAGCGGAAAGGCGGCTAGGCGGCAGGGTTTATGACCATGATGACCCTTCAGCTTGCAACGTCAGTACTTCCACATTATCACTGCATTTGTCACTGCGCTGGATGGGCATGACCAAGGCAGTAGCTAATAATAGCCCGCTGGAGGCTTTTTTTTTTCTCTCTCGCGCGTACTCGCCAGCAAAGATTCAGGAAATCATGGCCATTTTGAAACGGAATAGAAAAAAAAAGAGGCTGCAAGTAAATAACTTTCCACTGCGTACGAGTACTGGGTACAGGGCGTGCCAGACTAGGCGGCGGGGGGGTGGTGGTGTCGAAAAAGAAATAAAGGAAAAAAAAGGCTGCAGCTGGGCGGACAAAGCTGATCGACTTTGGCCCCGGGGGTGCTTAAACAGTTTTAATTCCCGGGCCTGTCTGTTTCTGAGCCGTCCGTAGCCGTTTTATTGATCTGTTCACAGTGATGTACAGAGTACAGAGTACAGAGTACCAGAGTACGAGTATCAGAGAAGACGGCAGTACTAGAGCGCATGCTAACGAAGCAAGTCAGGAATAGCCACCCGTTTTTTTTTTTGTCAAGGATTAGCATCCGCACGCCGGTTGTCATGATGGTCCTGCAGAGAAAGAGAGGTGGGGGAAAAAACCAAGGACACATACAAAAAGGCGAAAGGCGGAAAGGGAGGAGGGGGGGTGGCGGGCTGAAGGGTGATGCGGTCTAGCCCGCTGTCCAGCTGTCAGATGCTCGAGACTTTGCCCCAATTTGGGTTATGACGATCGCAGGACGGGCGGACGAGTTGTTGCTGCTCACGCCCCGGGTATTCTCAGGAAAGAAAAGGAGACTTTTGGGGGGGGCAGAGGGGGGGAGATGGGGGGAGAAGAACAGGTGAATTCCTGTTTCTGGATATTGGATGCTGGGAGACTATTTCCTCGTAACAGTCTGGCTACTTTCATATTAATAATTCCTTTTCACAAGTACTTTTGCAGGTGTACTTTTTCACAGCTTTCATAATTTCCTACACTCCAAACAGGCGTATCTCCCAGAGCATCATATCCTCAGTATGGAGTACCTACGAGTACTCGTACACATGACCGCCTCAACGCCAAGCGTGTCTCAGGCATTCCTCCATATTTTTTTTTCTTTTTTTTTCTTCTTTTTCTTTTTTTTAACGCAAACCCATGGATGTCTTCGTGTGGCAGGTGGTGTTTCCCCTGGTAGGCATATCGATCCATTCTTACGCCGTACTTTCTCTCATCGTGGACAAGTATCTCCATCTTGTGGAGGTCGTTCTCTGAACGGCTGGCCAAGGCCGAGGCGCCCGAGTTGAGGAGGCTTCCATGGCCTCACATGTCCATCTTTGTACTCCGTATCTCGTCCTCTCGCGAAATGCACAAACGTCTTGATGGATCCCTTTCAGGCACTACCGGTGGATCAGGTCGTATTATTGGCATCTTAGGATCGTCTTCCTATTACATATAAGCATCCTCTTATGATTTGCAAAAAAAAAAAAAAAAAGAAAAAAAAAAAACATCCTCCGATGTTGTGGCCAAGACGCCTATATCCAAAATGATACATCATATCATATCAGGAGTCCTGCATGCGACTACCCGTCCGACGGCCACAGACCGCAGATTTGTCCTCCCTTGCGGGTATGGTACGAGCATGTCATGGGGGCCGGTGAACGGCCGTCAGCCAAGGAGCATGCAAACCCGTGTGTGTGTGTGTGTGCATGCATGTCGTACCCACACACATTGCGCACAGCATATATAGAGTTTCGTCTTGAGACAGCAGAGAAGTAAAGGCGGTGGACTGGGAATATAGTTGGGAGGTGTCAAGGGCTGGTGCCGGGCGGCCGACGGCCGAACGCCCAGCGATCTTTCTTCTCCTCCTCCTCCTCACGCCAACAGACACTGCCCAGCCCGTGTGGCACTTGCCAAACCTTGCACAAAGTACGACTGCCCCATCAGCTGCCACCAGACAGTTGCCGTGGTCGTCTCTGTACTCCTCTGTACTCTGTACGAGCTCGTAGCCCACTCGGGCGAGCCCTTTTTTCTTTTCTTTTTTTTCTTTTTTTTAGTTTCTTTTTTTCTTTCTTTCTTTCTTTTTCTTTTGCCTGTCATAAAGTAGCGGTGACAGCTGAGACCTGCGTTGGGCGTCCCGGACGACGCTCGTGCTGCCACGAGCTGACGGGCACTTGCGGCGTCATCAATAGGCATGAGTTGACTCGTACGTGTCTGCTGCACCGTGTCAGAATAAAGTTGTACTCGTACTTCATACTTTCCTAATTTCCATTGTCTTATCTTGGCGTGTTTATAGTCCACCATGTCCACCATATGTCGTGTCACCCCAAAAATACAAGTACGCCAATCTAAATATACTGTGTACTGCGTCTGCATAGAATATAATGGGCTTCCTGTTGGGCGTCCACGCCCCCCCCCCCAAATACGAGTTATTTGTACCAAGATGAGAAAAATGAGAAAATAAGGGATTTTCATAGTTAACTTGCTCAAGTGGAGAAGAACAGCCATTACTATCCAGCTTCGTTCTTTGGTGCCACCGACCTGCTCGATCTACGGAATATAGGCGGCCATTTGCGATTTTTTTCGTTTCCCCTAGTTCCGTCGTTCATACAGTACGCAAAGGCCCGAATCCGTGTTGCTCACGGCTGACTGTAATATATACGAGATATACGAGATATACGAGTACGGTACTCGTGGGATCCGAGTAGATATGACAGAGAGACAGCCCGTGGCTGGGTCATATCCATGGGCATATGGGCATTGTTGCACCATCCAAGATTCTGGCCGTTGTTTCAAACCACCCACCACCCAGCAGCAAGGGAGCACATGCTTTCCCACGAGCCCGCAGGCTTGTCTCTTGTCCTCCGTTGCCCTGCAGAGAAACAAGAAAAACTGACAGGTCGGATTACGAGAGTATGGGCGAACAAGGATCTCCCTCTCTCTCGTGCGTCGTCTTGTGTTGTGCAATATAAAAGTGATATAGTAGCAATACGCGCATACGAGCTGTGTGCACGGTATCACCAACAATGCCGCCCAACGACGGGGCGTGCGTGTGCGTGTGCGTGTGCGTATCAGAAGGGAGGCTCGATAGAGAGAGCCCATCTGCTGCTCTGCCCAGATCCAATGGCGATATCAAAGGCAGGGGACCCCCTGTCAAGAGGGGATTGTAACAGATCCGAGGGTCGGACAGCAAAAAAAAAAAAAAGAGTACGCAGAGAAGAGGGATACGAGTACAGGTGCGACGGTTCAGTCGTGGCCACCGCATGCTGATGCGTCGAGGCGGTAAGAATGCACAAGGAGAGAACGTGAGAACGTGAGAGAGAGAGAGAGAGAGAGCGGAGAGCGGCTACACAAGGCGCCTACTATATTATGTCTTATGTCGTCGGGCGGGTGATTTGTTGGGCACACACAGCTGCGTCTGGGGCGTGACAGGATGAGCGGTCAGGCAGGTTTGACGTGCCGTGGCATGCGATCTGGTTGAATTTGAAAAGATGTGTTTCGGTGAGTGGCTCGGCGAGAAACTGTGATTTTGTAACACGGGGGGGTGGAAGAGAAGAAAGAAAGATGCTAATCTTGCCGAAAACAAACAAAACAACAAAAGCAAATGTAAAACACATGCAATGCAGATGATACTCGTATGCAAAGACTAAAAGACACTCAATGGTAAAAGAATATGAAAATAAATACAGAAGATAGAAAAAAAAAAAGAGGCCGAAACGTGTTGAAAGAACACGCGTTCGCTCCTACGCGATACAACACTCCTCGACGCCAGCAGCCACCACGACTATCAGACACCTCAAAGGTCCGGAGGGTACGGGCGTCATCCTCGTTCCTTGCTCCTCGTTCCTCGCTCCTCGTTCCTCGCTCCTCGTTTCAGAGTATCAGGCCTGCATCCTCCTCGTACTTTTGTCGCCCGATGCTCCTCCCAGTGGCGGATCCAGCTGCTCTGCACAAGTCGCAATCCTCGCATCCTAGGGACGACTAGCTTCTGGAAGGATGGGTAGAAAGACCTTGACGTAGAAAAAAAAACCCTATCCGAGATGCATCTTCTATACCGTTGGGCGTGGGCGCATGACCTTGGTCTACCCCCCCGATGATCGTAGGCACGCATATACGACGTACATTAGAGAGCGTCACGATCCTTTTTTTGGCTCTTCCGCTGTCGTCCTCTCGCCTCTCGCCTCACGCAGTCTGCATCCTGCGTGGCATCAATGCGTGGCATCCTTGCCTTGACAATAATGGGTGCTCTGCCGCGTGGCATCTGCATGCCAGCACACATCCACCGCCTTCTTGCGGGTCGGGTCCTAGTTCTGCCACCATCCACCATTCGGATGGTGAGCTGAAGGGACTGAAAGGGACGGTGTGCGAGAGGTCATCTGCACAGATGCAGGTTGTGTCAATGGCGAGGCGGTGAAGCCAAAAAAAAAAGTATATAAAAAAAAGAAAAGAAAGAGTAAAAAAAAAGAACCCCGATCGCATCAGTCTACGCGGCCCCAGCTCCAAATGTTCAGCCCGATCTTGGTCCCCTCCTGCACGCGCAGCCCGGCGTGCCACGTCTCCTCGTACGCGCGCCCGCTGCCGTCGGGCCGGAAGTTCTCCCAGAACACGGCATTGCCCGCCACCGGCTTGAACACCACGCCCGTCGTGTTGTCTCGTGGTCGTTTGTTGATATCATCATCATCATCAACCTCAAAATCAATCAGACCGCCGTCGCCCGCACATCCGATAAACCGGCACCACCGGCTGTCCGTGCTGTGCTTGGGCAGCCGCGGAAACGCCGTGCCGCCGCCCTTGAGCAGCGGCGCTGCTGCTGCTTCTGCCATGTCCTCTCCCGGATCCAGCGTGCCGTCGTCGACAAAGACCATGAGGCTCGACACGCGGCCCCAGCCGCCCGTGGCCGCGCCCGACCGGCTCCAGTCGTAGTGGTAGCCGTAGTGGCCCGCCGGCGCGCGGTAGCGCTGCACGCGCAGGCGCTCGAGCCACAGGTCGTCGCGCCAGCCCTGCAGCCGGCGCGCGCGCGCCTCGATGCAGCGCACGGCGGCGGTGCGCGGCACCACGGCCACCTCGGAGTCGCGCACGAGCACGTTGCGCTGCGCCGAGCCGCCGCCGTTGTGCGTCACCGTGGACGGCTCGTAGCGCGGCTGGCTGATGGCGACCAGGTGCTGCCGCTCGTCCAGCGACAGGAAATCCTCCACGTACAGCACCAGCGGCGCCTTGCTAAAGATGTGCACCTTGTATGCGTCCGCAGGACAGTCGAGGGAAGCGTCCGCCTCCTCCTCGAGTGCCAGCAGCGCCTCGTTGATCGCGGGCCGGGGCGTCCTGCTGCGCAGTGCCGGTGTCGGTGTCTCGGGCACCCAGCCGGGAGCCACGGCGCGCAGGATCGGGTCGAGCCAGAACAGCACGGCCACGACGCCGACAACAATGGCATAGCCAAACATTGTGAGGCGGTGGTGATGTTTCAGCAATTGTAAAATAAAGGACTGAAAGAAATCAAACAAAACAAATTCATCCCCCGAATCGAAAAGTCAACACGACGTTCAATGTTCAAGAGAAAACAGGTCAGCTGATTTTATGTAAGCAGACCGTTTCGGGATCGGCGGGCACTGACGCGTCGCCTCCCCCGGCGATGCTCGAACGAATACGAGCATACCAAAAGTAGGAGCAAAGAAGACTTTCTACTTGTCGGTGGAGTTCGCACCTCCATGCCAGTGCTAGCAACCAACGGGGCCTGTAACGGCCGACAACCGCGTGATGTCGCAGCAGACCGTTGGACTGATCTTGAAAAACAGAACTAGAGAATGCAAAAGAATACGAGTATTGAGAAGCTTATTTTCAGTCGGAGAAAATACTCGCTTGCTCGGGACCGGCGCCGCTCTTGAGGCCCGAAAACAACTGGGCAGGGCTCCGGAGTAGGTCTCCGCCTGGAGGACAGCCAGGGTTGCGTCATGATGACGCCAATCGCTTCTAGACCGATGGATGTGCACATGGGTTCGTTATGATGTTGATTATCTCGCCGGCAGTCAACACAGAATACATCGTGGCCCAAAGAAAAAATGTAATTGATTGTAGCTGAGAATAAATCAAACCGCTGATGCGTATATATCCCACAGAGTGAGACTGAGGGGTATACCGTATAGATGACTGACAAAACAAAAGAGATAAACAGCAAAATAATGAATCCAAGATCTAGAGAAAACGCCACAAGAAACCCAAGAACCCAAGAACCTATAGAACCCATCCAGAGAGACCCCATGATACCAAACCAAAATAATAGAAAGACAAAGGAAATTTTGAGAAAGGAGGCCTCGAAACCAGGACAGACGTGTTTTGTATTATTAAAAGAAAGAGGGGGAAGAAGGGAAAATGGCAGTGGACATCCAGCCGAGCTCGTCCACAAGCTCAAGGCTGTCGCTGCCGTCGCTGGCGGTCAGCGTGGCCGGGCTGCCAGAAGGCGCGGCGGCATCAAAGAGGAAGCGCTGCTGCTGCTGCTGCGACTCGGACTTGCCGGTGCTGGTCTCGGCGCGGAAGGAGGCAGAGGTAGGGAGGCAGAGAGCGGCCAGCTTGTAGTGCTCGTCCTCATCATCGTCGTCGTCATCGTCGTCGTCATCTTCGTCAACATCGTCGGCGTCTGACTGCGACACAGGCAACAGAGACGTCATGGATGCAGGAGACCAGAGAGACTTGGGTGACGAGCACGCGGGCATCTCCGGGTGGAGGCTCATCTGCGACAGCCTGTGCTGCTGCACGTTGGCTGCCGAGACGTCGAGCGGTGCGGGCGGCGTGCGGGTGGGCCGGGCCGGCGGAGGAATCGAGGTGCGAAGAGTGATCTGGGGAGCCTCGGTCTCCGTCTGCGGCTGCGCCTGCTGATGCTCTGCCATGTTGATGGGTGTGGCATTGCGTGATGGGGGCGGGGGCGACAGGATGGTGATGGGTGCATGCTCCGAGGTAGCCGAAGTAGCAAAGTTGGCATGGTCGTCATCGTCGTCGTCGTCGTCGTAGTCAGCGCCGTCAGTCTCATCCTCGATGCTGTGATAACAGGACTGTGCAGCCGGGCCATCAACGGCAGTCTCAACAACGTCGTCCTGAACAAGGAAACGACGAAGAGACTCGGGTGACAGATCACGGACGCGGGGACGGCTGCCGTGGCTCTCGATGGAGGGGGCAAGGGCGGCGTAGCGCAGACGAGAACGAGAAGAGACGGAAGCGGAAGCGGAAGCGGAAGCGGAAGCAGAAGAAGAAGCAGAAGAAGGGGCAGGAGTGAGAGCAGAGATCAGACTAGTGGCCTGGCACATGCTGTATGCGTCGTCGGATAAGTCATCTGCGAGGTCGTTGGCGTTGGTGACTTCGCGGCTGGGACTGGCCCGGCGGGCAAACAGGCGGCGCGGCGACCAGGTCGAGTGGGCGCGCGGTGCCGCAACAGACGTACAAGTTGTAGCAGAGAGCGACGGCGCGGGCGAGATGGAGCGAAGGGAGCGCTGGCTCCGAAGAAGCTTGCGGGGTGAGGGCAGCGGGGACAGAGGGCGGCGCAGCTTGGAGAGAGACGAGACGGACCGCAGGCTGGGGCGAAGGGAGGAGAAGGAGGAGACATGCCGCAGTCCAGGCTCCGCGTAGGTCTCGTCTGCGGGCTGCTCGACGACGAGCTGCTCGACGGGCTGCTCAGTAGTCGGCACGCAGAGGGTGTTGACAGTCTGGCCCGGGAGGTAGGGGCAGGTGGTGGTAGAGGGAAGGGCGGGGTTGTGTGTTTCCGTCATGCCGTCCAGCTCGTAGTAGTAGTAGTAGGTGCCGCCCATCTTGAGGCCGCCGTCGCGCTTGGCCGAGGGCTGGATGGGCGTGTGTGAGGAGACGGCGGCTGCATCGCCGTCGCAGATGATGTCCTTGAAAGCGTGGCAGCCGCGCCACTGGCCACCAGCACGGCGGCTATCACGTTCCATGGAGTACGACATCTTGAAGTTATCCCAAGAGCCGATGAGGCGAACTGAGGTGATGGAGGGATCAGTGGTTCTGGGGTGAGAGGGTTAGCAATTCATATTTATATCAAGTGATGGAAGGTAAGAAGGGATGCGTGTAATATAAAGTCAATAAAAGTATGGGAGGGGATGAGATTAATTCAAAAGTAAATAAAGACGGAAAGAGTGTGTAAGTGGACGTGTAGTGGAGGCGTGAATGGGAAAACAAGACGGCGAGACAAGGGATATTAATGTAGATGCAGCAGACAGACGGCGTGAAAATAAGAAAATAATAGAAACCAGAAAAAATCAAAGATACAAGAGAAACACAAGAAACAAGAGAAGTGATAAATACAATAAGAAATAAATCATAAATAAATAAATCAAAGAAAATGCAATAACGGGAAGACCGGGCGGGAAGGGAAATGATGCGCGGCGGAGAAATGAAGCCCGGCCAGCCAGAGACAGACAGGTCAAACAGACGTGCACAGACAGGAGAGCACAGAAAAATAAAAGAAGAAAGAAGAGGAAAGGAAGCTGTCTGAAGGAATGAAGAAATCAAAAAAGTACGCTGGGCCAGGACGGAGCGAGACAGCGCCGGCCACCAGCTGTCCAGTTGTGGCAGCAAAAAGTTCCGCGGTCCCATAATAACGACGAATAACGTCGAATAACGTCGAGGGATAGGGAAGGAGCAGGCAGGGAGACAATGCAGCATCGAGGAAAGGACGAAGGAAGACACACCAAAAGGACAAGGGACATGCTCAGCTTTGGGCAGGCAGCGGCCTCCTCTCGGTAGAGGGTGTTTCAATGACGGAAGGGGAAGCTGCAAGCCGCAGGGAAAACAATGAATACTCGTAATCTAGGGGGCGTGAGATGGCAATCTACTTGAATTGCGTGCGTGCATATTGCAATGCGGGCGTGAACGGACTACGGAGTAGCTGGATTACTCCGTAGACGTGCAGTAGGCGTGCAGTAGGGCCAGACAGAGAAGCCGCGGCATGCATCCGAAACCAGGGACGACGATGAGGTCGGCGACTTTGCCAGGAGATGACAGATTGGAGATGAGAGAAGAAGAAAAAAGAAAGAAGAAAGAAAACAAAAGGAAAAGGAAAATAAACGAGAAAATAACGAAGAGGAAAAATAAAGATGGGAATGAAAAAAGTAAAGAAAAGAATAAAACGAACATATGGCAATGGGAAAGAAAAATAAAATAAATAGAGAAAGAAAATAAAATCAAAAATACATACGGTAAATAAAACAATGTCAAACAACACGTCAGAGGCCAGCTCAGACCGTGCAGTCCAATGTGAGGCGGGCGAGGCGAGCCAAGGGAGAGTAATAAGCGATCTGTCCCAAAGGGGAAGTCGAAATTGGAGCAAAAGCAAGAGAAAACGGTTCGAGACAGCTGAGGCTGCTGGGACGGGGAAGGAAAAGAAAGAAGGAGGGAAGAGGCGAACAAGAAAAAGAAAGTAGACTGTGTAATAAAACAAAACAGACACGAAGAAGAAAGTGCAATACCAGACGGGGGGGACCGTGATGCGAAGAAAGACCGCAGGGAGGGAGATGACAGCCGCAAGAAAAGAAAATCAAAAAGAAAAAAGAAAAAAGAAAATAGAAATCAAAATCAAAATCAACACTCACAGAAAAAAGGTGTACCACGTCGTGGACGGGTCCAGCGTGTTATATAACGCTGCCTTGGAATTGCCCGCCATGGTCAAGTCTGAATGCATCCCGACAACACGTAATAAGCGCCAGGCGCGTCAGAACGACGGAAGACGGGTGGAGATTGATGCAGAGAATAGAACGTCGCATTCGAGGCCGGGCTTGTGTTTTGTTGACTTTTATTTGATGCTTGGTTCTTTGAAGTGGTCGACCCCCTTGATGTTGTATCGACTATGCGTGGAAAGGCTTTCGCGGTTGTTTACTCGTATCGTCGTAATCGTAGTCGTAGTCTTTGGTGTCGTCTATTCTTTGAATGCATGCGACGAATGGGAGGATGAGCAGCGGCAAAGCACGGCGGCAAGTGAAGTTGATGCCAGCAAAAAAAAAAGGCAGCCCGAAACACACAGAAACAAGAACAAGGAGAAACAGACGGGATGGCACAGGAGGCTACAATAAACAATGATGGTCCCTTTCTGTCTTTTGTCGCTTGGTGATGCTTGGTTGTTTCAAGTTGGCGACGACGAGAGTTGCCAGGCAATGATAGGCTGACAAGAAACGCTTTCGTGATTGCAGGGTCTGGAGACCCGGGCACGGCAGTGTCGGGCGCTTACTCGCAGGCAGGGTGGGAGTGGGATTGGAAGTGGGAGCGTGCAGTACTCCGTACGGAGTAGTAGCAGGGCAGATGGAGACGGGACGACGGGTGGAGAGCAGAGCACACGGGTTTCAAGAAGAGCGAAACCAAAAGACGGCATCAAGAAACAAGAGGACGAGAACAAAGTCCGAAAAAGCGAGGTCGATCAGAGGAGGGACGAAGAGACGAAAATCCGGATACCCAGACGATGAAGCCGGAAAATAAAGAAAGAAGAAAAGGAAGGAAATCAAAAGAAAAAAGAAAAAAAGAAAAAAGAAGGAAAAAAGAAAAAGGCGGCTCTGGCTCCGCTGACCCATGCCCATGGGCTACGAATTACCCTACGGGGAGTACGCAATACGCAATACGCAACTACGACTGCTCCGTACGGCTCCATCTCCCTCCCTCGTTCAGCTTTCAGCTTGCACCTCAGCTTACTCCATGGCTCCGATACGGTCGAGCTAGTCCACAGATGTCATTTTTAGCCCCCCTGCCTGCCCTGCCTGCTGCGATGCCTCCCTCACCACACAAAGTACAGTCAGATAACCTTTTTGATTACTATGGCTTTAGTCTCGATCGGAAAATATCGTAATTGTATCTCATACCGCGTAAAATGCCAGCAGGCCGTTCCAAAAAACCAATCAGGCTCGCAAGGACAATGTGTGGTGGTTGACGTAGCATCCTAATCTTATCCTTGTTCGCTTTTTTTTATTCGTTGTTCTTATTCTTAATTTATCCATTCGTCACGACATCGCGCCTCCTGCTGCCTAGCGGTTGATCCCATTACGACGTGATGATGGGATTCAGGGGCACTAACACGGCTCGGTCGCCCGCTCGGTAAAAGTCGCAACATCGACACGTAGGATGCCGTCCATACGCGTCCATACAGAGGACGAAGAGAGACCGCACGTACGAGTGCATCATTGGATGGCATGTCCGTTGTTCCTCGAGACTGAAACTCGGACCCCCGTTCAACATTGTCTGGTCTCACTTCTCCGCGTCGTCTCATCAACGGTTGTCTTCGCGTCCGACAGGATTACGCGACGACAGCTTGTCTGTGTTCCGTCGTATGACTGCTGCGTTGGTGATGGAGCAGGTGTTTGGTATTTTTGTGAACAGGAGAAGAATGAGAGAAGAAAAAACGTCTGTAGTTTATTTTGACATCTAAATAATGACAGATTGATGAGAGTGAATCAAAAGTCACTGAGAAAATCAAAAAGTAGTAACAGCAAGCATTCAATTATCGATAATCAGGCATGTGAATCACATTTTCGTTTTTAAGAAGGGAACAAAACAAGGAAAAAAATGAACCTGAAATTTAAAATACTGAAAAAAAAATAAAGCACAACATCCTGTCATCCTGTTGAAATTCAAATAAAAGCATTTCACAAGACTATCATTTCTACTATCCCATATCAAAATACCCAAATACAAGGACGATGCAAGCTGTCTCAGAGACGGCTGTCTGGTCCTAGGTGAGGCACGACAACAGACAAGCGACAGATACTCGTCTACAAGATAGTACAGTGTCGGCCGTCGAGTCTCAACAAATCAAACCGCAGACGAGCATTGTCACGTCGAGTCAGTTCACCAGGTAAAAATGTACAGAAACAGCCGTCCAAAGCCTGTATTGTTGGCGGCACTATATAGAGTCATTACAACAATTTAGACAAGACAAAGAAACAAAAACAAAAACAAAAACAGAACAAAAATCATCATCTAGCATTAGCAACCCAGCCCTCGCAGACCTCTTCGCCGCCAGCGTATTCCTGAAAACAGAAAGCAAGAAACATAAAAAGACCCCACGCACACGCCGAGCAAGCAGCATAGATGGGGTACAGAGAAGAGAAAAGAAAAAGAAAAAAAGGGAGCAACAAGATTATAAGTGTTATTTATATCAGGAGACGAACGTAATTAGGGGGTCCGAGTATTAAAGAAGTAGAGGCGAAGAGGGTGAGACGGGCGAAGAAGGAAAAAGGAAAAGACGCATAATATGCATGACATCCAAGAGCGATAAACAAAAGAGACGGCGAGAGACCACAGGACACTCGACAAGAACACGGAAAAACAGATAACCTCTGCCATCAAATGCTTGTCGTTTACGCCGTGGTCGACTTGGCCTTGGTGGCCTTGCCGGCCGCCTTGGTAGGCTGCTGCTTGGCCTTGGCCGCCTTGGCACCCGCCTTGGTGAGCTTGGCCGCCGATGGCGATGCTGGCGGCGACGACGCGTCCGAGTCGGACGGCTCGATGGGCGTGATGGGCTTGCCGTGTGCTGCCGCCGCCTTACGGGCCGCAAGATCACGGTCGCGCGCGTACTTGAGAGTCGTGTCGCCGTGCCACATCGTGCCCAGGAGACGGTCCCAGAAGGTAAAGAAGGGCTGCGAGTAGTTGGTCTTGATGCCCCAGCTCTGGTGGTGGATGTCGTGGTAGGCGGCGTTGTTGCTCGTGATCCGCTGCAGGGGATCCCACGGCAAGGCGTAGCCGCAGTGGTCGTCCACCGTCTTGATCGTGCTGAACACAAAAAAGGCAATGCTCATCCGCGGCGTCATGAACGACGCCTTGTAGGCCAGGCCCGCGCCCGCCGTGTCCAGGACGAAGCCCTCCACGGGGTGGTTGTACAGCGCGCCGTACGCATACGGCACATAGAGGCGGTGGTGGCGCGAGTGCCAGTGCACGTACATCCAGCGGTTGACGTGCATGGCGCGGTGCCAAAAGTACTGCCACGCGTCCATGAACGTCACGGCAAACCAGAACTGCACAAAGGGGATGATCACCCAGTAGATGGCCTTGGCCAGCATGATCTCCCACGACGCAAACGCCGGGACTGCCGCCGCAGCCGCCGCAGCCGCCGCCGCCGCCGCGCCATCGCCGAGCGCTGCCGTGTCCATCAGGAACGGGTACTGGCCGCCGGCCAGCGCACTAGCAATGAACGGGTGCGACGTGGACATGCTCTTGGCAAGGGCAATGGCATTGAGGCCGACGAGGCCCAGCACCGTGGGCAGGGCGCGCTGCGCCAGGCGGATGCGCTGTGCCCACACAGCCACCTGGTAGTTCTCCATGCCGGTCATCTGGACGGGCTCGGTGTACGAGAGGAAGGCCGTAGACAGGATCTGGATGATCTGCTCGATGATAACGTCGCGGGCCACCTCAGTCCGCGACGCATGGTTGCGCGCGGAGATTTCCTCGGGCGTGTGCAGCCGGTAGGAGGGGAACATGTCGTATGTGTCGATGACATGGAAGATTGCCGACACAACCCAGTAGCAGAAGTGCGGCAGGAAAAGAGATAGTGTGAAGTCGGACATGAAAGGGAGCAAGTCGGGAATCGGCTCGAGGGTGTAGGCCGGTAGCGGCGGCAGACCGCCGGCGATTGTGGCATTGGACATTGCGACGGATGGTACCATGCAGTAGGTGCGATATGAAGGATGGAGGGAGTCGACTCGGAATGCACTTCAAGGAGCGGAAAGAAGAAGAAAAAAAACTAAGATGCAATGCAGAAGGAAAGGCGCGGTATGACGTGGTCGGAAGTACTGAGTCGGAGAAACGCGTCGGATGTATCGGAGAGGGGGAAAAGGTCGAGTACAAATACTCGCAAGAAAAGGGGAGCGCAGAGTAGCGTGACAAGAGACGGGACGAAAGAAAGGAGAGGACGTCGAAGAAAAGACAAGACAAATGGTCAGAGAAAGGCAAGACGAAGGAATGGCGGTGCGGTTCAAGTCATGCGATGTCAGAAGGAACGGCAGTTGGACAGCGGCAGGGCCAAAAGGGGGACCAGACAAGAGGCAATTACTCGTAGCCAGCAAGGAACAGAGACGGGAGAATGAGAGTCGAGGCAGCCAAAAGAAAAAAAGAAAAAAATGAGACGAGACGACATGCGAGGCTATTTAGTAGTTTAGTAGCGGAGGTGGAGCGGAGGTCGGCCGTTAATCAGGGGCCCGTCGTGCGACGACTGGGGGGGGGGGGGGGTGGACAAGGAGAATAACAGCAGGCCGATGGAAATTGCAGCCAAGGGGACAGCGTCAAAAGGAGTGACGTGGGAGGGTGGCGTGCTGTGGGCGAGGACTATGGGGGACGACGAGGAGGAAATCGGATGTGACGTGTTTTTGGGGGACGTCTGGCGATGCCGTCCGGATCTGCTTTGTCAGAAGATGTCTACTACGAGTACCAGTCTTTGCCACCGGTCAATTGGCAAGAACCAAGATCAGGGGAGGCAAGTGCGACTTTCTCTCCCACGAAAACAGAAGGAACCCGCCGTACTCGTACCTCGCATGCCCCGTTTTATCCCTTCAATGCATTCGTATTGTGGAGTACGAGTACGAAGTGCCTGCAGTCGCAGCCTGGTCCCCTGTGGCTTGTTGGTGTGGCTGATAGTAGTACTGCCTCAGGCAGCTAGTTCGAGCAAAAGCCTTGAGATCTCAACCCCGTGTTGGGACTAGCGCGTTCCCGATTTAGCATAACAAGAGCCAGGTTCCTCTGCACGCATTTTTGGTGTTATTGTACTTACCCCGCCAATCTAGCCCAATCTTGCGCGCTCAATTTTTTCTTCTTTTTTTTTCTTTTTTTTCTTTTTTTCTTTTCACTTCTTCGTTTTGCCCCTCTCTTTTTTTTTCTTAGGCTTTTTCTTAGGCCTTGAGATTTATATAGACAGTTTTGCCTCGTCTCTTTCCTTCTCCTTAGCCTCTCTGTTCCCATTCTCACCACTTTCACCACCTTTTGCTCTCTATTCCTTCATTTCGGTTCAATACCCCAATACCGCCAAAATGCTTATCTACCAGGTACGACTGCGACCCCTCCAACGCGCCGCTGTGCTCCCCGCGGTCATCTATTCCTTGACTACGCTTTCCAACGCTTTCCTGCAATGGGACGACGCTGCGAGCCTGGCAGTCCAAACGCCAGCACACGCCTTGCTAACCCATCTCTCTAGGACATTATCACCGGCGACGAGATCATCTCGGACTCGTACGACCTCAAGGATGTCAACGGCATTGTTTTCGAGGCCGACTGCGCCATGATCACGGAGGAGGCCATCAACGTCGGTATGTTGCACCTTGGGCTCTCTTTGCTAAAATAAAACAACCACCTAACTCCCATACAGACACCGGTGCCAACGCTTCCGCCGAGGAGGCCGAGGAGGGCGTCGAGGACACCGCCGTCCGCGTCAACAACATCCTGAGCTCGTTCCGCCTGCAGAGCACCAGCTTCGACAAGAAGGGCTACCTGACCTACCTCAAGGGCTACCTCAAGGCCGTCAAGGCCGCCATGCTGGAGGCCGGCAAGTCCGAGGAGGAGGTCAAGAAGTTTGAGACCGGCGCGCAGAAGTACGTCAAGGAGACTCTGCTGCCCAACTTCAAGGACTTTGAGTTCTACACGGGCGAGTCCATGAACCCCGACGGCCTGGTCGTGCTGCTGAACTACCGCGAGGACGGCACCACCCCCTACGTCATTGTCTGGCAGCACGGCCTGAAGAGCATCAAGGTGTAAACAGGTTTATTTTTTGAAGAAAAAAATCTGTCTGGCCTTGTCGTTCTTTGATCTTACATTTACATGTATTGCTGTTTAGCGAATAGGTCTTTTGTTAAAAAAATAAAAGCAAGAAGAACCAAAGAAGAGAAGAGGAACAAGCGAACATGTTGAGAAAATGTTGAGAGAAGCAAAAGCAAAACGAACCGAGACGAGAGACTGATCAGCCCATCCACCATGTCCATGGCTGTCTATTATCTACGGAGTACGCCGTACTCGCGGCTCCCACTTTGCCTGTAGCATGCAAAAGGCCCGGCATTCACATCTCCAAGACTGCTCTCGTCTCGCATGCAATAGTCAGTCACGGTGCAGAATCAAGGACAAAGCTGCCCGAACGTGGCATTGTCTTTGCTGTTGCCAATGGCTCTTGCTGTCATGTGTCATTTGCAGTGTGTCGTTTCGTAGATAATATCCGTTACCCCTTTTCCCCTTTTCCCCCTTCTCACCAGCTCCCAGGTTCCATGCCCGTCCTGCCTGTCCAGCCCGTCGTGCCCGATCCTCCATCTCCATGCCCTAACCTAAGAGTATTATACGGCCATTCTCTCTCATCCGTCGCGTCTAGTCCTCGTCCATGTCGTCGGGCTCCACAAAGTCCTCGTCCTCTTCCTCGTCCTCGTCCTCTACCGGGTTTTCTGCTGCGGCCTTGGCGTAGTCAATGACCACGCCGCGCGTGCGCCGGCCGATCACGTTCTCCAGGGTAATGCCCTGCTGGCGCAGGTCATCGTCCTCCTCCTCCTCCTCGTCATCGTCGTCGTCGTGCTGGAAAGAGGCTGTTAGTATTATGTGTCCAAAGCATTTCTGACCCGTCCGTCGCGTAACTCACCTCCTCCTCCTCATCATCATCGTCGTCCTCCTCGTCGTGGACGTCCTTCATTTCATTGTCCTCGGCGGCGGCGGCCTTGCCCTTGCCCTTGAAGTCGGACGCGGCCTCTGCGCCGGAAGTCGGGTTCTGGATGCCGTTGCCGGACATTGTGCAGGTTTGTTTTGTGAGAGAAAAAAAAAAGAGGCGAGGTGGTAGTGTGTGGTAGTATTGTTTTTTTTTGTGCTTTTCAGCAGACAAAAGGCAGTGCGCTGGGTGTGGCGGTGTCGCGTACGAGTATTAGTATGGATTGGTGGTTGTTAATGTTTTGGACTGGGGGGGGGGGAGCTTTGTCGCAATCGACTATTTATCTGCGGTCGAGAGGGGGATTGTTATGGGCGGTAGGTGGTAGGGAGGCTCTCTGTACTCTGTACTACAGAGTACTCGTAGAGCTCTGTTGTGGGGCTCTTGCCGCCCGCTGTTGCTTCGCAAAAGGCGCCCGTCCTCGGGGAAACCACAGTGTCGAAATTGCTGTTGGGGGTCCCTTGCTTTGCGTGAGTGAGACCGGGCTAGTACAGGCTAGGCAATTGATGATCAGTGCTTGTCGCTGTGGCTTACGTCCTCCGCATCGGAAGAGTGTCGACGATGAGCGAGATAGCATCGTACTCTGTAGATACGCCGTCTTGGATCGTAGATAAGTCAGACAAATAATTCAAATGGCGATTGCTGTGAGTGGTTGGCATGCTAAATAATACACAACCGAATGAGTACATAATTGACAACCCCCCCAGGCGATTGGCCAGATCTGCTCGACGGCGTCGGTGCCGCACAACCTCGAGCAGTGCGTCACGTTGGCCCGCCGCGCCGCCGCGGCCGGCGCCAAGGTGCTCTTCCTGCCCGAGGCGGCCGACTATGTTTCCTCGTCGCCCCAGGAGGCGCTCGCCCTGGCCAAGCCCGTCGACCAGTCGCCCTTTGTGCGCGGCCTGCAGGCGGCCGCGGCCCGGCACGGCATCGGCATCCAGGTCGGCATCCACGTGCCGGTCGCCGTCGTCGCCGCGGGCGAGGGCGCCAACCAGGTGATGCCGACCGTCAAGGCAGGTGACACATCTGCCTCCCCCGCGACTATCCAAAAACTGTACAACCGCACCATCTACATCGACCCCGCCGGCCACGTCACGCCCGACGGCAACTACGACAAGCTGCACCTCTTTGACTACGCCGGCGCCGGGCTGCGCGAGAGCGCCCAGACGCAGGCCGGCACCGCCATCCTGCCGCCCTACGACACGCCCGTGGGCCGCGTCGGCAGCCTGACGTGCTTCGACATGCGCTTCCCCGAGCCCGCCATTGCGCTGGCCCACTACGCCACGCCGCCCGCCCACATCATCGCCTACCCCTCCGCCTTCACGGTGGCCACGGGCCGCGCGCACTGGGAGGTCCTGCTGCGCGCGCGCGCCATCGAGTCGCAGTGCTACGTCATTGCGGCCGCGCAGGTCGGCCGCCACAACCCCAAGCGCGTGAGCTACGGGCGCAGCCTCGCCGTGGACCCCTGGGGCAAGGTGCTGTGCCGGCTGGGCGGCGTGGTCGGCGGCGAGGACGAGAATGCCACCGGCCCGGACGTGGGCAATGCCGTGGACGGCGCCGAGGGCGAGCTCGGGCTCGTGGACATTGACCTGGCTGCGTGGGAGGCTGTGCGCGAACGGCTGCCTCTGATCCGACGAACGTGAGTTTCTTGGGTGATCTAAACTCTGATTTACGTTTTGTTTACAAGTCTTACTAACTAAACAGTGACGTCTACCCGGCAATTGAAGTTGGCAAGGGTGATGAAGAAGCTTAAATGCTCTCTAACAAGGACTGCCAGGTAGTCGATATACTTATAAAAAAACTCCCGCTTGCAGAAAAACTATCACACTCGTGCTACACACAGCCGCCGGTCCTGCCGCTCGCGTGACTCGTGCAGGTTTCCGCAGCGCATCTCATACTGTCCTCGGCAGTTCTGCTGCTGCCTGCAAATCCCTTCCTCCCAGCCCATATCCGGAACGCCAAACGTTATGCAAAAACGGAAAAGAAATTCAGAAAGAAAAATGAAAAAAAAAAAAAAACGCATAAGCCATCCCAAACACCTTCCCCCCCGTCATCGCATCACCATGCCGTAGTACCATGCATCCACCAGATACAAGGGCCACGACACCTAGCGCTGGACTGGTACGGGCTTGGGCGGCATGTTGCGGATCTGCTTGATGAGAAACTCGCGCTCGTCGATAAACTGCTCGTCCTCGGTGCGCTCCTCCAAAAAGTGCGACAGAAAGTTGAGCAGCTTGTCCCGGTTCATGATCAGGATCTTCTGCACGGCCACGGACTTGTTGGGGTTGGCAACAAACACCTTGAAAACATGGAACCCTTCATACTGGACCATCTTCCGGTCGTCGCGCAGCAAGTTCATGCAGATCTTGAGGTGCTCGCCCGAGTCGACGTAGCGCGTCATGACGCTGTAGTTGGACCGGTCGAGCAGGATCTCGCCGAGCAGCTTGATGGACTGCCGCTTGGTGACGTAGCTGTTGGACTGCACAAGCGTCGAGTTGTATCGGCCAAAGAAGAGGTCAAAGTTGACCGCCAGGTAGCGCGGGACAAGCTCCTTGTGCCGGGTCAGGATTTCCTAGAGCCAAGTCAGCAGGCGGCGATCAATGGAGATGCGTTGGTTAAGATCGCCAATAGAAGAAAACCCACCCTGAACGTGTTGAATGCATCGGCAGCCACCTCAAACGAGCTGGTGTCGATCCACTTGAAAAACTGCCAGAAGATGCCGTGGCCGCTCTGCACGCAGTTGACGTTAATCCGCGAGACGCCGCCGGCACTGGAGCCGCTGTTGGGGTCGTTGTCGCCGTCGTCGTACAGCACCACGGCCGCAGCCGCCTCGTGCTTGAGCACCTCGCGCAGGATCGAGCCCGCCGTCGTGGCACTCTCCTTGTGGTCGTAGCCGTGGCACAGGGCGATCAGCACGGAAGGCGCCTGGTTGGCGACAAAGTCGACGGCGAGCGGCGGCGGCTGGTCGCGCGGGTCGGCGACGGGGTAGTTGCTGGGCGGACGGTAGCGGAAGACAAACGAGAAGATGACCTGGGCGTCTTTGCGGGACTCAAACGGCAACAGATGCAGGATCTGCGGCAGCAGACAGAGCACCTGCTCCTCGACGATGCCGTGGACAAGCTGGTAGACCTGCTCGGGGCTGGACTCGACCTCTAACGGTGGGGGAGGGGCTCCAAGTTAGAAAGCCGGCGCTGCAAAAAAAAAAAAAAGAAGATTTCGTTTCTACACTCACCCGGCGTCCCTTGCAGGATGGCCTTCATCTGGCTGAGGCATTTCGGCAGGGCCTCGTCGATCTGGCTGGTCAGCATGTCGCCCCTACTACCCTGGGGCCGAGAGAGATGCACACACCTTGGGGCTGGGGTTGGTGGTAACGTCCACGCGGGTCAGCAGATCGTATGTCTGCCGTGCCAGCTCGGCAGCATTGGTGCGGTTCCGGCCGCGGTTGAAAAAGAACGACATGGCGGAGCGTGGGCGTCGTAGAGGCCGCGAGGCTATGGAGTAATAATACACATGCGATGACGTCGGGGCGTGTGGACGGGACAGACGTGCAGCACGAGCCAGGCGTCGAGTTTGGACGGTTCAATCAAAGACTCAAAGATCGAGGGTCGAGGATCGGAGGGTCGGACGGAGGGTCGAAGTGTATTCCACGTGCAGAGGCGAGGCTCGAGTCGAAAGCTCCTGCCGTGCTAGGTGGGAAATCGGGGGTCGATGGAGTCGTCGTCTATTTACATCAGTCAGCCAACCCCATTTGTTTTGTTATGTTTCCTCTTGTTTTGGCGGCCCCACCCACCCCTTAACATGGGGCCAGTGTGAGAAAGTCGCAGCAGCAACCAGAACGCCTGCTGAATTGGCGGCCGAGCCATTGCGCGCGCACTGTGCGCTCTCTGGCACCGTGGAAAATATGCGGAGATCTTGCGAAGACGTATTGCTGGCACGCACCATCTTGCTGTATCTTACGTTTTGCATTTGCGTCTTGTGCTTCCAAGAGAGAGAGATTCTGTTGTTTACGAGTCGTATTTTTCGGGGTCTGTTTCAGTTGATAGTGTCGCGAGTGTCGTATGAGAAAGTGTGACAGACAGTGCGGTCCGTACAAGGCTATATAGCACACTGTGTCACGGGCACCAACGACAGCTTTGCTCTTTCCTGACATATGTCCCTGGACATACGGAGTGGGAGCTCGAGCCTGCCTAAATAGGACATCCCGGTTCCAAGCTGCACTTGACAGCTGATTGTGCGCGCCAAATGGCCTCACCGGAAGGGCACGAGAGGAGGATAAGGCCAGATGATAGGCAAGATGACGAGAGAGCGCGACGACGACGCGAGCATGACGAGCGAGACAGTCACCGTGGATCTCGAGACAGCAAAGATCACGATCATGGCAGTCACCGTCATGGCACTCGTCGGGAAGAGCCGCAGCGTGAGATGACGCTTGGAGAGAGACTCCGAGCCGAGCGGCATGCTGGCCGATCGCACGCACACAAGGTCGACCGTCACGAGCATCGTGAGCGGCATCATGGGGACCATGAGAGACGGCACCGGCATCGCAGCAGGGAGCGAAGCAGGGAGCGAAGCAGGGAGCGAAGCAGGGAGAGGAGCAGGGAGAGGAGGCGAGAGAAGGACAGAGACCGCGACAGACGAGACAGAGACAGAGACGACAAGGACAGACGGGATCGACACCACAGCCGGCATCACAGTCCACCCCATGACAAGCGGCACGACCACGCCGACACACAGCTGGTGCTCTCTCAAAAAACCGAGGCCAGCCAGAGCCAGCCATCTTCTCACAAGACTGGAATGTCACGAGAGGACGTGCTCCGAGACCCCAAGAACGACGCCGACGATGCCCTCTTTGCCGTCGACGCGCGTGGCGACAAGCATGTGTGGCAGTTTGGCACCAGCGACGCCCGTCGTGTCCCGCCATACCACCGGTTCTCCCACGGCCGCAAGGTCCTTGGCACCTCAAAGCGCTTTGTTTTTGTCCACGAGGGCGCTGGTGGTGCAAAGACGACGTTTTCTGTCGACCCGGGCCACGAGAGCCTCGGCAGCGTCTTTCGCGAAAAGAGCAATGCTGCTCTGCTACGTCAGCTCTATGGCCCTGCCATCGTCTCAAGCAAGACAAAGGTGTCCTCAAAGGAGGAGACGTTGGCCGACGCCGACGACTTTATTGCTTTGTCCTCCAAGAGAAAACGCAGGCACAGCGGATCAGAAAGCGACTCGGATAGCCAGGGATCGCACCGCTTTGCCGATGACGACGCGTCGTCCGCCTCAGAGTCGGATGCCGCAGACGAAGCGCCGCTCGAGGCGCAAGCCGACGATGACGCAGATCTGGGCCACATCTACATTGTCGAGGGTAACGAGGCCCGCGACAAACTGAAACGGAAGCTGGCCGAGTTATCGCAGCGTGTCAAGAATGAGCCGGAAAATGTCAATGCGTGGCTTGAGCTCGTAGGGCTCCAAGACCAGCAGACGCTTCTGCTTGGCAACGATGACGACATCAGCAAAGGTGGGCCGCACAGCACGCACACGACGCGTGCTGCCCAGACCAGCGACGAACGCAAGGGCATTGCCACCGCCAAGCTGTCGATTCTCGAGTCGGCACTGCGGCAAGTCCACAGCCAGGCTGGTCGCGAGCGTCTCCAGCTTGCCATTATGCGCGAGGGGGAGAAGATCTGGACGCCCGAGCAGCTGGCAGAGAAATGGACCGACCTGGCCCGAGCCTCGTCTCTGTCCTCGTCTGCAGGCATTCGCGGTCTTCCCTTTACGCTATGGCGGGCCCAACTGAACCACGAAATGACCAGCCTCGCGACGGTCACGGTCGACCGTATCAAAGCATTCATCGCCCATCGAATGCGTGCGCTGGAAAAGGCTGCTGCAGCTGAAGATGATAAGTCACGAAAGATGGAGATCTACTCAGAGCTGGTATATGTGCTCCTACGGGCTACGCGTTTCCTCTGCGACGCTGGGTTCGGAGACCTGGCCACGGGTGCCTGGCAGGCCACACTGGAGGCGTCCTTTGCACGGCCGACGGCTCCGACGACCACCACAGCTACTCTGGGTCAGTTCTGGGACAG
Organism: Ophiostoma ips; assembly: GCA_019925475.1. Classification (NCBI taxonomy): domain Eukaryota; kingdom Fungi; phylum Ascomycota; class Sordariomycetes; order Ophiostomatales; family Ophiostomataceae; genus Ophiostoma; species Ophiostoma ips. Next base: position 25,967 of record JADHKN010000116.1, read on the forward strand.
CGAGCTGCCGAGGATCGGCGAAGACGGCGGGCAGGGCTGGCGCGACTATGCAGCCAAGCTTGCAGCGGGCGAGGATGTTGAGGAGGCGCTGCTGGATTACGAGGTGCAAAAGCAAACACTGCCCAGCGTGGACCTTGCCGGACTCAAGGCCCAAGCCCAGGCCCACAAAGGCGACCAAGGTGCCGTGGAACCGGACATGGCGGAGTATTTCCCGCTGTACACCACATGGGCGGCGGCAGAGAGACAGCGTGCCGATCAGGCCAAGCTGCCAGCGCGGGTTATTGACGAAATCGATGACGGCGGCTACGAGGATGTGTTTCGTGTTGTTGTGTATTCCGACATTGAGCAGCTTCTGTTTGCATCGAGCATCCCGGACGATCTTCTGCCTACGATTCAGCCATTCATCGTGGACGCCTTTTTGCTGTTTTGCCAGCTGCCGCCTGCTTTTGGCACGAGCACCTGGATCGAGACGGCCCGCAACGACCCGTTCCTCGCCATTGTTGTCCTTCCGATGGAAGAGAACTGCCGGTCCTCGCAGGACGATCTCGGCACGTCTGTGCAGGCTGACCGGCCACCCCCGGACATGCACTACGATGGCAGCCGACTCGCCCTGGCATCGGATGTGCTGTTCGCCGGGCCCGGATGGTTCCAGTACCTGCCCGAGTGGCTTCGTTCGTCTGGCACTGACCATTGTCCCTTGCCACCACAATGGGTGGCCAACGTGCTGAGACAGCTGGCCCGGTCGTTTGGGTTTGGCGGTCTTGCCTCCTACAGCTTGGCGGTGGATGCGGCGGTCAACCCGACGGGCATCAAGAAGGCGGCCCGGTCTCTGATAAAGCAGTACATTTCGAATACGGGCCTCTACGAGAGCTACGCGTTGGCCGAGGCATCGCGGGGCAACCTTGAGGCTGCGCGCAGCGTGTTCACGTCGGCTGCAGCAGCGATAGGCACGGCGTCGGCCAGCATTGACACGGAGCTGTCGCTGCGGCAGGCGTGGGCGTGGCTGGAGCTCGACGCTGGACAGAGAAGCGCCGCCGTGCGCCGACTGATGCTGTCGTCCTGCAGCGAGACTCCCGCGACGGCTGCCGGAACCGAAGACGACTTCATGTCGCCGTCAGACCTGCTGCGTCTGCGGCAGGCCCTCCAGACCGGCATGGACTACAACCTGTCGACGCGCGAAATGGGCCGCGCGGCCCTGTATGCACAGTCCTTTGTTCTTCTCGAGTACCTATGTGGCGACCAACATGCGGCAAAGGCCAACACAGCACACGGGCACCTGGGGCGAGCACTAGCAGCAGCGGCGTTGTTCTCTCGCGAGCTGCAAGCACGTGACCATGCCGACACACCCGAGCACGAACGATTCCTGCAGGGCACCGTCGCACGCATCATCTACTATCATGCCCGGCACAAGGGAAATGGCGGCGGTGGTGGCGGTGGTGGTGGGTGGTACCGCCCGGCCGAGCTGCAGGCACCGGTACGCGCCATGGTGGAACGGTTCCCGCAGAATGGCGTGTTCCTGCGGCTGTTTGCGTGGCTGCTGGACCCGGTGTCGGCGTTTGTGCAGCTCAAGGACCCGGTGCGCGAGGTTGTGGACACGGTCGTGACGGCGGACGAGAACGACTGTGTGAGCGGCCGCGTGTTTGCGGTGCGCCAGGCCCTGCGGCGGTCGCTGATGCAGGCAGGCTACGCCCCAGCACGGGCGGCGCTCGGCCGGGCACTGGGCACGCCGGAGCAGGGCTACAACACGGCGTGTGCGGGCAGCAGCCGGCTGTGGCAGGCGTACGTGCGCCTGGCCGTCCAGGAAGCCGTGGCTGCCATCAGAAGCAGACACCACCGGCCACGGGTGGACAAGAAGATGGCGGCGGTGGCCAGGGAGGTGTTTTACCGGGCGGTGCGCGCGTGTCCGGCGAGCAAAGAGGTGCTGCTCGAAGTGTTTGGGACGGGCCTGGGCGGGTCGACAGCAGGCATGTCGGCGCCCGAGGCGTGCGGCATGTCGCCCAGTGACCTGCGCGCGGTGTTCCAGACGCTCGTGGGCAAGGGCCTGCGCGTGCACATTGATCTCGGCGAGGTGTTGGAGCAGGTGGGCAGTTGATGAACAAGGTCACATATCTAGAATCTCGTCGAATATCATGATAACATAAATATAATATAGCGTTCGTTAGCATAAAAAAACGAATCCAGCTAATCCACAAGAATCTTGGCCTCGAGCTTCGAGTAGTGGCCGAAAAAGGCGGCAAACAGCTTGATGCCGTGCTCGACGTCGTAGGCGCCGCCGGTCTCGCGGATGCTGTGCATGCTCAGCTGCGGGTTGCCCAGGTCCAGCGTGCGCACGCCCATCTTGGCCGACAGCATGGGCCCAATGGTGCTGCCGCACGACGAGTCGTTGCGCACGACAAACAGCTGCAGCGGCACGCCGGCCACGCGCGCCGTCTCCTGGATCAGCACGATGCCGGGCGAGTTGGTGACGTAGCGCTGGTTGGCGTTGATCTTGATGACCGTGCCCTTGTTGATCAGCGGGTGGTGGTTGCTCTCGTACTTTTGCGCGTAGTTGGGGTGCACCGAGTGCGCCATGTCGGCCGACACCAAAAAGGACGTCGAGCAGGTCTGCTCGAAGCTGGTGGCCGATACGGAAGCGCCGCCGGCAGCACCAGTGACGCCGGCAGCACCCGGGATGGCCGACAGACGGCGCGCAATGGACGGCAGCAGGTTGGAGTTGGCGCCCTGCGCGGACAGCGAGCCAATCTCCTCGTGGTCGAAGCAGCTGATGAGGCGGATGGCGGGCTCGTCGTCGAGCGCGGCCGGGTCGGCGAGCGACGCGATGAGGCCCATGATGCTGCAGTAGGTCATGCCCAGGTTGTCGAGGCGCGCCGAAAACACAAACTCCTCGTGCAGGCCGCCCAGGCAGGCCTTTTGCGTGTCGTACAGCACGAGCTCAAAGTCGACAATGTCGGCCACGTCGACGCCGGCCTCGGCCGCCACAATGTCCAGCAGCACGGGGTGGTGGCGCTCGGCCAGGGGCTTCAGGGGCGCGCCACCAGCGGCACCAGCATCGCCCTCGGCGGCAGCCCACTCGCTCGCCGACGCCGGCTTGTTGAGCTCGGCCGACACGAGGCCGGCAATGGGGAACAGCTCCGTCTCCTTGTTGGGGTCAAAGTTGGACGAGCGGTCCAGGTGGATGGCCAGCGTCGGGATGCGCAGGATGGGCCGCGCCACCTTGACCAGGTGCGCGGCAATGGTGCCGGCGCTGTCCTTGTCCTTGACCAGCAGGCGGCCGGCCACGCTGAGGTCGCGGTCGAACCACGAGTGCCAGATGCCGCCGCCGTACGTCTCGACGCCCACCTGCAAAAAGCCCACGTTGCTCTTGCGGCTGACGGGCTTGAGCCGCAGGCACGGCGAGTCCGTGTGCGCGCCGATCATGGCCAGCGGGTTGCCGGGCTGCCAGCGCGCGCCAATGGCAAACGCCACAATCGACGAGCCGTTGCGCGTCACATAGTACTTGCCGCCGGGCTTGAGCGTCGCCGACCAATCGTCGCGCTCCTTGACCGCCGTGAAGCCGGCCGTCTCCAGGCGCTTGATGGCCGACGCCACGGCGTGGTACGGCGTGGGCGAGTCGTTGACAAAGTCGACAAACTCGTAGGCCGACTTGGGAGGCGCCATGGCGGACGTGGTGGACGAGAAGGAGTGGCGAGGTGTGTAGATGGGTGAGGAAGAGGAGGAGGAGGAAGTCGAGGTCGACGTGATGACAGACGAACGCAGCGGAGAGACAGAGGCCGCTGAAGAAAGGACCCTCGCAGTTTTATGCAGCATCTAAAAGGCTGTAGGTGTCGGGACAAGGAGGTGGAAGAGGGGGAGGGGAGGGGAAGGGAGGCAGAGAAGGAGGGGGCAGAGACGAGAGAAGAGACGGCAGGCGGCAGGCGGCAGGCGGCAGACGGACGATGACAGTCGGGAGGGGTCCCGCCGATGGTCCGCCCGTGGTAGCACCTGCTAATTGCGGACGTAACGATAAGATAACAAATCAGTGGTGGCGCGTCACGTGTCAATACTCAACTTGGTACGTACCGATAAGATAACAGATCAGGTGATGCTCATGTGTGTGTGGTCACGTGCTCTTCTCGTGCTCCATAGCAGCGACGATCACGTGCAGTGAGTGATGCGAAAATCACGACAACATGTGATCCTGTCCATGACCAGAGTCAGGCTACGAGTACTCCGTATATGCATGTACGAGTACTGCAAGTGTCATCCGAGGCGTGCGACAAGGACCAACTGGATAGGAAAGCCCGGAATAGGTCAGTTGACCTGGAAATCAAGGCGGCAACGCCAGGCGACAAAAAGTAGATAAAGAGAGGTCTACGAGTAAATGTGACCAAGTGATCAGAAAAAAGCAAAGAAAAAAAAGATGGAAAGAAAAGAGACGAAAAAAATCGCCTAAAAATACTTGAATAAGAAAAAAAAAATGAAAGAACCACGAAACTTAATAACCCATCTACCATTACTTGCTGCTCCCACCGTCTACGATGCCGTGCCTGTCCACTGAGGCTCTGGAAGACGGTGAGAGCAAGTGGGGACGGCATGTGCCGGCTTGGATGATGTCGACATGTACTCGAAAGGAGGCATATGGCATCGGCATTCAAGGGCGGCTGGCGAGGCGGTGAAAAGCGCGGTTTTTACGAGTACGTCTGGGAGGGGGGGTTTTCTCTTACGAGTATACGATACAGTCGAGTATGCCGTGCTCTGACCATCTGTACCGTCCGTCGGAATGAGCATCGGAACGACCTCTTTGAATTCTCAGAGGGCAGAGAACAAAACACAAATGACCAACACGCTGTGGAGAGGCCTGTATCAAAGTACCGGTGGATATCTCTACGAGTCATCGGTTCAATTACCCGTAGGGCAAGTGCATACCCCCAATTGGAATGCTGGGACGAGCAGCGCACCGGAGAGCAGTACTCCGTACGGAGTAGGGCAGATGGACAAGGACAACATGATGCGCCTGACAAGGTGCTCTTGTCGTCATTGGATCCCATGTCCTGGCTCCTGAGACAGCAAAGACGGCTGAGCTGACAGACGCGGGGAGAGTGCCACAGCCAGCAGCAGGCCAAGAGACTGAAGAGGACGCGTGATGGACAGCAAAGACACGAGTGAGGCGGAGAAGACCGCGGGGAGGCCAAAGTAGGGAAGAATGTGAAACGGTCTTCTGCGTCCCGTTGTCTGACTGTTATTTTCTTTAGCTGGGTTGTTCTCTGTTGTGTATTTTCTTATCTTGGTTTAATTTGTTTTTCATTTTTGTTTGAAATAAAAAACCCATTTTCTCTGTTCTTTTCCTCCTTACTCCGTATTTTTATTCATCTCTTTTCCCTTTTTCTAACATCACTTTCTTCTTACTCCCATTTTCCTCACCCCTCTCGTTCTCCCACGTTCAGCCGTTGTTCAATACCGCCTAACCACAACAGCTGGCAGAGGAACGTCGCCAAGGGAGGAATGGGACGGGGCAGGAAACGACATGGGTCGGGGATGCAGGGGAGCAGTAGCCTTCTCGTTACTCGTACTGGCATGTGGCGTGGCAGCCAAAACATTGTTTGTGCTGGAGTACTCGTATGTCGTACTCGCAGTAGCACTCGTAGATAAGACGGTGATCGCAGGCAAGACCCGAACAGGGACCAGACGGCGATCCGCCATTGTCGCTTTGGAACAGCCGTCTGGCATGCATACAACGCATTGCAAGCATGGGCATTATTACGATTCATACGACATACGGAGTACTCCGTATGTACATATGCGATAGCCTGTCGCTTGGGGTCGAGGCGCGTCGATGCGTTGTCTTTATCTATTCTGTTCTATTCTGTTCCCTTGATTTGGCTGTCCTGGATGAAGCAAGCTGAATCCGCGCCCTTCCCCTCGACTTTACCTTTAACCCTATTTTACCCTTACTTTACCTTATTCTTCCTTCTACTTTACCTGTCACAATCCGTCTTGCTGCAGCCCAAGCACACGACCAGCCCAATGCTGCCCAAGAACAAAGACGCTCACAATAAGACCCTGGTCGAGTCGTACAAGCTTACTTGGTAGGTCGTAGCCATTGTCTTGCCCATGAGCGGGAAAGAGTACGTACATGGACACGTTCAATTAGAAGATGGACGGCAGCTCAAAGGCAAGCAACCCAAACAGCAGCGAAATATGAACTACGGCACAGGCACCGGACGAGCCAAGAAAGATAACGCCTCAGGTCTGTGTGCCTTGGACGCCTCCGCGATCAGCGTTTCTCGTCTTTCCTTTTGAGTCCGTGCCCTTCTTCTCTTTTCCCCTTCTTCTCTTTTCCCCTACTTTTTTCTTCTTCTATTTCCCCCTTCTTTTCCCCTTCCTTTTCCCTTCTTTCCCCCTTCTTCTACCCTCTTCATCCGTTCTCTTTTCACCTCACCTCTCCCCCATCTCGCCTTTCTGACGGCGCTGCCTCACTCTACCGCTTCACATACCGCCTCACATACCGCTTACGAGTGCATCTTCTCTACCACCTCACACGCCCTCCCTCGCCTCTCCCTTGACCCAAAACACCTCCGGCCACCCCTGTCTAGCGTTCTGCAGATTAACATAGAAAAGTGGTCCCAAGAACACAGCCGGCATCTCCCTCCCTTCTTTCATTTTCGCCTTTCGCCTCTCTTTCTATCTAGCCGTCACTTTCGCGTTCACTTTCGAGTTCTCTTTCCAATTTTTCCAGGATCGTCTCCCTCACTCTCGCCCCCCTCCGTCTTCTCACGTCTTCAATCAATCGTCTACTTGCTGCGCTGTCTCTGGCGCATGTTCGTCCCTTCCTTACGGAGTACTCGTATGTCGTGGTGGAGTGGGGCGGTACCTTGCTATTCGTACCGCTACCTTTTTGCTGTGCTCTGTGCTCCGCCTAGTAGAGTGGAAAAAGAACCAGAGCTGGTACTTGTACGGAGTACTGCGGCGTAGCGTACGTCGTACTTGTAAACAAAAAAAACTACTCCGTTCGCTTTTCTTGGGCCTACAAAATGGCATAGCGGGTAGTTCCTGCGCATCCGGTGGGGCGCCCAGGACAGAAAGAGAAAAGGCCGGACGGCGCTCAAACTGGACAAAGTTACGGAGGAGTTTGGGGTTTATTATCTTTCCGTATTGCAATACTCTCCGTACGAGGTCTCGCATATTACCGCGTACTCCATACTCGTACAGGTGCTCATACTCGTACTTCATCTCGTGCTCATCGCGACTTCCAGCAAGTACGCAGTACCAGGCCATCTCTAGATGCCCACCTATTAACTTAAAAAGAGCACTAGCTGTCAAAAGACTTGTTATCATGACGCATACGGAGTTTACGTACTTTGGGCGAGCGGCTCTATTGTGCCCGACTCCCAGCAGCCTTTCCTTTCGCCTTGTCTTCTTTATGCTCTTTATCGTCGTTGTCCTTTTCGCCTCTCTAGTTATCGTGCTTGGGTTCTTTTTTTTTTTTTTTTTCTCTTTTTTTCTTTCTTCCCTCCCCCCTCTCTCTGTCTGCGCCTCTTCTTCCTCGGTTGTCGTCTGCATTCCGGTACTGTAGCAATTGCCATAAATGACCGTCAAACGGCATTTGATTAATCTCATTTAAAGTAGAGAGAGGGCGACTCGTATCGCAGCAGCGCGTCTTCTGATGCCTCTTATATGCCCATGATATAGCGCAATAGCGCACCATACTCTCGTACTCCGTAGTCTGCGGATCAGGTACAGCGATCGCTCTTTCCCTTTTTTTCCCTGTTGGCTCCAGCACAATGTAAATCTAGACCGTTGCGCGGATCCTCTGCGCCAGGTACTAGGATTGACTAGCAGCAGTTGCCAATGCTTTCTACTAAGATCCTCCGACGACTCTGATCATATGCCGTAATACCAGCCTGCAGTGCTTCTGCTGGTAAGATCTCCGGTTATTCGTATGTCTGATCTGCTTGTGTTGGTCGTCCCTACTCGTACGCTCTTGCTTCAAAACTGACCATTTTCTGCAGCTCTTTCCTCGACATTTTTTAGTTTTAGTGTCGCCCCTGCCTGCCTTGCCTCTTCTTCTTCTACGAGTACCATCGTAGTACCACGTACACACGCTCCTGCCTGCACCTGCATCTGCTCTTTGCCTACAAATGCAAAAGCAGCTACGGGCCGAACATGACCTACCAATGAGCACGCACTCCGAAGTGAATAGTGCACGCCCCCTCCCGTCGCTCCTTCTCTCTGGCCTTCTTCATCACACCCCCCCCTCTCTTTTTCTCTCTCTCCCTGTCTCTCCTGTGCCCGTTCTACACGCTAGTCTCCCATATTGTGCACTAGCGTGCTGTCGTCTGCTCTCACCTTTTCTCCTAGGTCGCTTCCTCCATTGCAACTGCCTCTTGGTGTCTCTCCACCCCCCATTTTTTTCTTCTCTCACTCTCTCCCTCTCTCTTTCTCTTGCCCTACTACTCCGTACCAGCACCTCCCTAAGTACTTGCTGTGCACACACTGCGCAGTACGAGTACCTCGTACGTAGTACCAAGCACGAAACCCGCCCCCCTTCTGGCCCATTCTCAATCCCCTGCCTGGCCGCTCCTTCCCTTCTCCTTCCTTTTCCCACACGCACGCTCCTACTACTCATACTCGTACTTTCTGTCCCAGGCTTCTTTGCCTTTTCACGCCTCACACCTTCCAACATCAATTTGTCTCCTTCCTCTTCCTCTTCAATTTTGTTTTGTTTCCTTCCTTCCACTCGCTTGGCCGCCTCGTTCTTTCCGCCATCCTTCTTTCTCCCATCCCTCTATTATCTCCCGTACTTTTTCTCCCACTCCTTTTCTCCATCTCCTTCTTTCCCATCTTTCCGTCTCCATTCCCTTCCCCCCCCCGGTACTCTCTCTCTACGACGTACACGTTTCTCACCCTATTTCTCGTCCTCTCCCATCATCCTAGCCTCTCCCCGCCTCTACCCGTCGACACTTCTTCTCCTACCCGTCGAGACTCTTTCTACCCGACCCGACGGCATTTATTTCACAACGCGCACGGCTTGCGGTATATTCGCTTTCTTTTACATCTATCCCGGTCCTCTTTCCAGTCTCTTAGTCGCGACCTCGCTGCCCTGTCCATTTCGCGTCGCCATCCCCTTTGGACTCATCGCTCCGGCCAACATTGGCCTCTCATTGCCCTTTTCCTTCTCGACCTCGATACACTCGCCATCTTTCTAGCATGCGCGTCTCGCCTTCAGCCCTGTTGCACGCTTCTTGATCGCGCCTCCATGTCGCCATAGACGAACATCATCCTTTCCCTCCCCCCCGCAAACACGCCGCTCATCGACAACGCTCGACGCTGCTCGACGACGCGTGACGACGCTCGACAACGCTCTTCGCCCCGATCAGACCGTTGCCAGTCCCGTCTCTCCAACTCCGACTCGCACTCCTCCCCTATCCCATCCTCTTCAGACTCGGCGCCTGCGCACTACCGTGGTCATGGCCGCCAACATGAATCTGCCCCAGCAGATGGGCATGCCGGGCCAACAGCAGCAACCACAAGGCCAGCAGCAACGGCGCAATGGTTTGCCCACAACCCACCTGATGCAATTCATCTACCAGCACATCGTCCACAACGCACTGCCCGTCAGTGGCTGGCGCACAGCCGTACAAATGTCTGAGCGCGTGGGCAAAACCGCGACTTTGTAAGTCCCCTCTTCATGTTCTCTCCTTGTTAAATCATTGAATCATGCTTGATCATCTTCCATCGCCATTTTTTCCCAACGTCTTTTTCAACGTGTGCATCCTCGCCATCCGCCTATAATATCCCTTTCTCCTCTCTGTCTTGGTTCTTTCACGCCGTTCTGCCCACCCCACAGGTAGCTTGACCTAATGTCTGCCTGCACCCATATTTCCCTCTAATTACTTGGGCCTGCGCTGGTTCCTTTTTTTTTCTTTTGTTTTACAGCACTTGCGTGGTGATTTGGCTTTTATTTTTATGCTTGGCCTATGCTGTCTCGCCCTGGTCTCGAATTTGCTCCTCATCTCCGTTCCTTGGTTCCTTGCGTGTCTTGATCTCCACTCCTCATCACAGCACATTCCTCACGTCCATTTTTTTTTACTGGCTATTGCCGTCCCTTCCTCTCTGCATCCATTCCTGTCCTTCCAACCTCCTCCGCACTGATTCGTGCCTATCTGCATCACCTTGTCACCATCTAACCCATGCTGCAGAGTCTCCAACATTATCCTCGCCAACCCAGGCATCGACTGGCAAAAGGCTGCTCAGGCCGGTATCGAGTTCGAACGCAAAGTGTACCTGGAAATGCCAGATAAGGTCAGTCGCCCCCTACCCGCTAGAACCCAAACCTTTTCTCTGTCGCCAACTGCGCGCATACTAACTCTTCCAGGCCGCGTACGACCAGCAGATGAACCAAAAGATCAACGATCATTTTTCAAAACGCAAGGCCAACGAACAGGCACTCCGAAACGAAATGAACAACCAACAGTTTGCCCACCAGCAGGTGCAGCAGCAGGCCCAACAGCAGCAGCAGCTGCAGCAGCTTCAGCAACAGCAACAGCTCCAGCAGCAGCTTTTCATGGCACAGCAAGCTGCGCAGCAAAACCCCCAAGCGCGAAATGGCCTCGTCCCGGGCGCGCAAGGTTTACAGCACCTTCAACATCAGATGCAGGCTTCGCCCATTCCACAGCAGGGTGGCCAGCAAATCGGCGCTGGCGGTGCCATACCACCAAACGGCAATGGCCTGCAGCTTGGTGGCCCCAATCAGCAACAACAAATGCAGATGAACATGAATCAGTTGCGCCAAGGCGCTGCCAATCCCAACATGCTGCCCGACCTGACCAAGCTCAACGAGGGTGATCGCGCCAAGGTCGTCGAGCTCGGTAACCGCCTCTTCTTGACTGCCGACGATGCCACCAAGCGTGCCATTGCAAACGCAATGCAGTCCCGCGCCAATCCGCACATCATCCAGAACCTGCAACGGCAAGGAAAGGATCCTTTGCCATACTTGTTCCAGCTGCATGCATTGGGCTTGCTCACCCAAAAATCACAGAACATGCGCAACCAGCTCAACCTCGGTATGAACCCAGGCATGCCGGCGGCATTGCAGCAACTCCAGCAGCAGCAGCAACAGCAGCAGCAGCAGGCACAGCAACAGCAACAACAACAGCAGCAGCAGCAGCAGCAGCAGCAACAACATCTGGCTGCTGGCATGATGAACACCGGCATGATGGGTGTTGGTGGCGCCGGCCAACCAGGTGGTCTTGGCGCGGGCGCTGCTGGACCCGGTGCACAGGCCGGCCAGTACCCCTTCAACGCGCCCCCTAATGTTGAAAGCATCATCGATGAGCAGAAAGCCGGCCTGATTGCACAAGCAAACGGCCAGGTTGTGGTTCCCGCGAGTAACACGACCAATCGCCCGACCGGAGCTCCGCAACCTCAGATGGGTGGCGTCCCCATGGGTAACATGCCCAGTGCGCAGGGCCGATCAAACGCACAGGCACCCGGTGGTCCGGGCCAGCCTCAGCGTAATGGTCCTCAGATGCAGCCGGCGTTTAATATACCCATGGGCATGGACCCAGCCGTCGCCGCCAGCTTACAACAGCAGCAGCAGCAGCGCATGCAGCAGCAGCAACAACAGCAGCAGCAGCAGCAGGCAGGAACCACCATGCAGGGACAGCCCGGCACAAACCCTGGTCAGAGCCCAGCAATGGGCACCCTGGGCACGCCTATGATGCGCCAACCGACAATCCAAGAACAGCAGGCACCGCAGCAGGCGCAGCAGCAGGCACAACAGCAGGCACAAGCACAGCAGCAGCCCGGCCTGATGCAGGGTGGCCCGCAGTTCGGCGGCCAGCTGGACCCTCGCTTCAACAACCAGCGCCAGCAGGCCCAGGCTGGTCTGGGCAATGTGAACCTCAATCCAAACTACCAAGCCATGCTTAGCCTTATGTCGCCCGAGCAGCGCCAGACGTTTGCGAGTTTCTCCCAGGATAAAATGAACGCTCTTGTCGAGAGATGGGCGGCCCAGAACAATCCGGCCCGGATCCAACAAGCGGCCAAGAACAACCCGGCACTCGCTGCGCAGTTGGCTGCTCGACAAGGCCAACTTGGCCCCGGTGGCATGCCCCAGGGTAACAACCAGGGTCAGCCTTCACAGCAGCTGGGCCAACCCCAGCAACAGCAGCAGCAGCAGCAGCAGCAGCCACCACCCGGTGCGGGTCCTGGACAGTTTGGTATGGGCAACAATCCAGCTGTCGGACAGGGTGTCGGAATGCTAGCCCAGGGCATGGTCGGCCAGCCGCGGCCCCCGCGTATCTCACTGCAGCAGCAGGCCATCATGGACAATCTCGATCTCCCAACCCAGGTTGCCACCCAGTTCAGCCTGCCACCTCATGTCAAGAAGTGGCGCGACCTCAAGGCCTGGAATGAGCTGAACAACTATCCCGAACAGATCCGCAAACAACTGGAGAATTTTCAGATCTTGCAGTTCAAGCAGATCCTTGAGAAGCGTCATGCCGCCGCCGCTGGCAACAACCGGCCTATGCCGCCAGGCATGCAGCAGCCCCCCAATGCCGGCACCATGGCTGGCGGGCCCGCCAATATGGTGAACAATGCCACTGGTGGCGGCGTCCCTGGTGGCCCTGGCGGTCCTGGAGGTCCTGGCGGTCCTGGCGGTCCTGGCGGTCCTAGCAACCTCGTTTCCGGCCCCAATGGTCTCGTGATGTCTAACGGTCTGCCTGTTTCCATCCCTCCCCACATGCTGGCAATGACGGCAGCCGAGATCGCACAACTACGTGCCCAGAACCCCAAGTTGGCAGGAGCACCTGATGAAATGGTGCGCAAAATCGGTGCGCAAATCAAGCAGGAGCAAGTCATGCGCCACCTTGCTAAGCTACAGGCCAACAACGGTGTTTCTATCAGTCTTCAGCAGCAGCAGCAGGCACGGCAGATGATGGCTTCGCAGCAGCAAAATGCCCAGGCACAACAGTCACAGCTGGCGCAGCAGCAACAGCAACAACAACAGCAACAGCAGCAGCAGCAGCAGCAGCAGCAGAAGCAACAACAGCAGCAGCAGCAACAGCAGCAGCAACTTCAACAGCAACAGCAGCAGCAGCAGCAAGCCCAGCAGGCGCGGCAAGCTCAACAGCAACAGGCCCAGCAGGCCCAGTTGCAGCAGCCGGCAACGTCGCAGTCGTTTGCGCCCCAGCAGCAGCTGCCAGGCGGTCCTGGTGGCCACCAGCCACAACTGGGCATGCCGCATCATATGCAGCAACAACCGCAACAGCAGCACTTCCAGCAGCAACTGCAGCAGCAGCTGAAGCAGCAGAACCAGAACCTGCAGGCACAGTTGCAGCAGCAGCAACAGCAGCAGGGTGCCCAGATGGACAACCCCAACGCTGCCGCTGCCGCATCCGCTATGGGCAATGCCAACGCAATGCATCAGCCGCAGCAACAGCAACAGCAGCAGCAGCATCAGCATGCCCAGCAGCCGTCCCAGCAAACGTCGACCAACAACGCCCAGGCCGGTGCGGACCAGGCGATGAACAATGCCGGCGCTGCGAATAACATGTCGGCGGCTGCGCGCAACAAGTACCAACAGCTTCAGCAGAATCGAGCTGCGGCGGCGGCAGCTGCCCGCAAGCGCAACGACAGCAACAGCAACAGCAACCCGATCAACATTGACGATGGAGCGGAAGCTTCTGCCAACAACAACAGCAACAACAGCAACAACAACAATGCTGCCAACGCTACTTTGCAGCAGCAGCGCCTCGGGTCACTGCAGGTCACGTCGGCAGAGCAGTTTGCACGCCTGACGCCTGAGCAGCAGGAGCAGGTGCGCCAACACCAGAAGAGCCTGCAGTCCAAAGAGGTCACGCAACAAATCATGCGGATCAGTGCAGAGGTGAAGCAGGATATTCAGCAGGAGCAGTTCCCGGACATACACATGACGCCCGGGGAGAAGGACGAGGTCGCCAAGAAGATTACCGAGACGGCCGATATTCTGGTCAAGGTGGGACGGGCACTGGGACGCTTCTACACACTGACGCACGATGATGCGCGCACGCGCAAGTTCTTCCGCACGCGCTACCGGATCTCGCAGCAGTTTATGAACCCGGACCTCCTCAAGGACCTCAAGAGCTCCTTTTCGATTACGCTCGACGAGATTGAGTCCCATCGCAACCTCTTGATGGAAATGATCCGCGATGTGCAGCAGATCATGGCCAGCCGTGGTGCAGGTGCAGGCCCGACTGGTGGCAACCAAGGCCACCCCGGCCAGAGCCAGGCCATGGCACGCAGCGCGTCGTCTGCGAACGGGGCCGCCCCGGCGGATGGCTCGCCTGCCACGCCTGCTCTTGCAAAGTCGCACAAGCGCAGCAACAGCAAGGTTAGCAGCAACCAGACCCCTGCTGCCCCGACGACCGCGCAGCCTCCGTTCCCGCTGCACACGTCGCCGCACGGCCAGCCGTCCTACATCGGCAAGCCGATTGTGACGCAGGACAACCTGCATCTGCCGGCGTCGAAGCGGCGCAAGACAAGTGCGGGCACGGCGCAGTCCCCTGTGTTGGTGCAGACGCCGACCTCTACTATGCCACCAACACCGTCAGCGTCGGGCAGCAAGACGGCTTCACCCGAGGTCAAGCGCCGGCAGCCTTCGGATGCCAAAGCAGCTGCTGCGATGAGCCAGGCGGGCACGCCCAACTTGAATGCGACCCAGTCCCAGTCCCAGTCCCAGCAGCAGCAGCAGCAGCAGCAAGCGAACAATGGCCTGCTCTACTGCCCCGAGGCCGACTGCGAAATGAAGTCGACTGGCTTCGCAACAGAGGAGGCGCGGCGCTTGCACATTGAGGAAGACCACATCAAGCCGGCGCAGAACCCGCTGCAGTTTGCCATGGATGCACTCAACGATCTGCTGGGGCCTGCGATCGAGGCGAACAAGGCGACGGCGGCTGCAGCAGCGACGGCGGCTCCTGGGCCGGCATCGACGTCGTCCTTGGCACCATCTATGACGGCGACGCTTTCGAAGCAGGGCATCACACCGGGCACGCCCATGTCGCGCGTGGCATCGCTGAACCGGCAGGCCAGCGCGGCGGGCGGCAAGGCGGCTGTCGATGCGGGCAACAACAAAGCGGGCACGGCACGGGTGGACGGCAGCGGAACGACAAACCCGGGCGACAAGACGGCACCGCCTGCCGTGGTTGATCCGTGGGCCTTGTCGAACATTGACCCGCGTGACTTGTCCAAGACGTTTAGCAGCGTGGGCGGCGAGCCGGCCGCAGGCGGTGCCATTGCCGATTTCGGCGTGTACCTCAGCCTGATGACGCCCAACGACACGCCCGAGTCCAAGACCGATAGCGCGGGGGATCCCGCCGGCGATATCCCCGACTCGACGAACCTGGACATGGGCATTCACATGGACGTGGGCGTGGACCTGGAGGACTTCTGGGGCCCTACGGCGGACGAATTTGTCGCTCGGTATGCGGATATGCCGGCGCTGCAGACGACATCGGCGGCGTCGTCGTCGGCGTCGTCGGTGGCGCCCGCACCGGCGCCGGCGCCGCTTGGCTTGTTGGGAATGCCTCTGGGTGTCGATGACAACGACCCGGCGGCGGCGTCGGAGCTGGCAATGATGTACCTCAACGACTGGTCTGGGCCGGGCGACGACGGCATCGACGCGGTGTCCATGTTCGGCCAGGCGAGTGTCGAGCTGGACGCCAACTACTTTAGCTGATGAGCAGCAGCAGGCTTTCTTTTCCTGTTGATCTCTCACTTGCACTTGTTTTCTCTTGCGTTTGTCCTTTTGCATTTGTCTTTGCGGTTGTTTGTTTGTTCCGTCTATCGGATTCATGAAAAAGTTTACGACTTTGGGTTTTGAGCGCGGCGAGGGTATTCCTGGGTTGCTTTCCCCTCGAACGTCGGATATGCTTGGTTTTCTCAATCTCTCCTTTTTTTCTTCTTCTTTCTTCTTTCTATTCCCCCGGCGCAGCGTCTCTCACACGCGGTGCATTGCCTCTTATTTTCTTGTCCCTGTATTTGGATGTGCGGGAAGAGCATGGGCTTTTGTTACTTTTTCTTCATCCATCACCCATCATCCATCTTTCTTCTTCTTTTTATTTACTTGTTATTCTCTATTCCTCTTCACTTGCTGCCGAGCATCTTCTTTTCATGGCAGGCTGGTTATCTGGCGGATGGACAGGACGGACGGGACGGGACGAATGGCTATCTAGACTCTGTCTCCAATATTGCGCCGTGTGCGCTCTTTTGCTTTATTCTCTTCTTCTATTGCTCTTCTATTGTTGACGTTTTGCGTTTATTCTGCTGCTTGCTTTTGCGCTTCTTTCTTAATCAGCCCGACGACGCCGGGAAGATACCTCTACTGTTTGTTTATGTGCCACTTTTCTTCTTTTACATCTTTGAATACTACTTTACCTTCAGCCAAGAAGGAGCCATTTTACAATTTTGCCCACATTGTCATATTGCCTATGCTCTTGCCCGCTGTTGATCTCGTGTGTCTCATATCGCAACTTACAAGCATCTTCTGCTTCTTGTACGGAGTACTGGGAAACGCGTTCGTTGAACTGTGGGTTCTATGCAGTACGCGCTTTACGCCTCAGTGGGTAGGATGGGTCTGGCAGGCGGGACGGAGGGACGCGTTTTAGACGTTTTAGGCGTTTTAGGCTTTGGGCGGCAGTGGCTCCAGGGCATAGCTAGCGAATTGCGTGCAGGCCCCGTAATACACGTCCCCAGCCTCTTTAACGGAGACGCGACCCCCCCTATGGCAGGTGTGCATCGCCTGTAAGTGGCGCCGAAAGAAGACAGAACGAACTGTGAGCGACTTGTGGAGAAGGCGCCACAATAAACACGGTCGCGACGACTCTCCACGGTGTAGATGCATGGATGCATGCACATGCACTTGCTGGCTCTGCAGCTTTCCCTGCTCCTGCTTCCTTCTTTTTTTTCTCAGGTTCTCTGCCAGCCGTCCTTCTTCATCTGTCCATATTTTGCTTCTCTTTGGCAGCTGCTCTCACTTGCTCTTTCTCCGTGTGGCGCGAAGAACTTCCGCGCCTCTTCTTGCCCGCCTGCCTGTTGTTCTCCATATAAACTCGCTATTATTTATCGGACCCCCCCCCTAGCTTGTTGACTTACACGGATAGCAAAAGCAACGCGGCGCGACTGAAGGGAATAACACCCCGGTCCCGCTGCTACGCAGTAAACCACCTGCACCTCTGCCCTCTTTAACTCTGCATGCGCTCTCTTTACTGCGTGCTCTTCCCCACTAACCTGCTCTGTTATATTCCTTCCTTCCTCCTCCTCTCCTCCATTGCTTCAAGCATTCTGCTTCTGATTTTCCATTCCCACCATTCTCGACGCGTTGGTCTGCTTGTCTGCCACTCTGCCTTTATACGTTTACCTCCCTCTCCGCCTTGACAGTTATCACGCCGACTCCCCCGCGACAGACACCAATGGAGTCACCTCGACGCGTCCTGGCACCACTCGACGCAAACGCCAACATGGCCGTCGCTTCCACTGCCTCGGCGCTCCCTCTCTCGCCGCCTGCCACCATTGAGCCCAAGAAGCGGGCGCTCGAGGCGACGAGCGACAGCCCAAACGCGGTGCTGGCCGTCGAGGAAACGCCCTCCAAGAGAGCATGTCTACCGGCAACAGGCTCATTCTCACCGGCCACGCCCTCTGTGTTTGACTTGCCTGCCAACATCCGCACGTCCCAGGGCACATCCACAACCCAGCGCGATGCGGCATCCCACCACGCGTCAGCGTCACGCGAGCGGTCGCGACAGGTCAGCTCTCTCTCTCTCTCTCTTCTGTGATGAGTTATGCAATGCTGACAAACCAGCGCGCCGAGATATTAAAACTCCGTCTTGGACTGGCACGGTACAAGGTCCGCACCGGCCAGGTCAACGTGCCGCTGGAGCAGCTCCGCATCGTGCCCGCCGCAACGCAACGATACATCCTAGAGGGCCGCCAGCAGTCCACACGTCTATTACTACCACCCTACACCCCGCAGCGCAGATGGCAGCAGCCTGAGCGGCGCCGACAAGAAGAAGAAGAAGACAATGATGACGACGACGACATCGAATATGCACACGACGAGGACGCAGACGACAAAGTTGACGAAGCAGAACTGCCGCAGCAGCCGCGGCGCCAACTGGACTTAGTCGAGGCTGTCGACGACCGCGCTGCTTCACCTACAACAGGCGGCCGCGGCGACAGAGAAGAGGAGGAGGACGACGGCCTGCCCCAGCTACCACACATCCGGCCAGCAGACGCCAACCCGAGTCTGAAACCGACGCCGCGTCTGCTGACAACACCACGCGGCAACCGCCAGCTGATTGAGCCCACCATCGTTTCGACCAGCGCCATGCGTGACGGCACTGCCGTCAGCGGACTGCTGAGCCTGGCGCGCAGCTAGGGCGGCCACACCCAGCTCGATTTTCTACCTTGTATTTGTATTTTTACTGCTATCATATCTGTATTTCTTGACACGTTTTGTCGTTTGTTTTCTGCCCTGTCCTTTTCTTCCTTTTTATCTTTCCTTGTCTTCTGTTTCTGTCGGGCTGTCTATAACGAGGGATATGGTTCTTCGGCATTTTTTGGCGTTTGGGGATCAATGTGCATCGTGTGCTGCGCACCTGTTTATTTATTGACCATTTTGTTCATATCATCATTCCATCACCATTACTATTCTATATTCATTCTACGGAGTGTCTGCTAAGCCTTGGCGGGGGACATTGACATTCAGTCAGTAAAACAGCCCATACGAACTCAGCATAGCATGAGTGCTGAAACAGGTTCAACAGCACAGCTTCAGCTCGAAAACAGGGGCGGAGCGGGACGAGGGTACGTGCAGGAACCCGCAGGCTGGGGTGTCCGACGACAGCCTTGCATAGCAGACCACATAATATCATCAGAAGATACGAGTACATGCTGTGTACGAGGATCATATGGTATCCACTTACTAAAAGCCTGAAGCTGTGATTGGTCAACG
This sequence comes from Ophiostoma ips, assembly GCA_019925475.1. Classification (NCBI taxonomy): domain Eukaryota; kingdom Fungi; phylum Ascomycota; class Sordariomycetes; order Ophiostomatales; family Ophiostomataceae; genus Ophiostoma; species Ophiostoma ips. The sequence goes on from JADHKN010000116.1 coordinate 44,937, forward strand.
TCCACTTACTCGTACTCCATACATCGGCGACATCAACGCCGCGCTAGAGAGATGATATTACTGAGTAGGTTCTGTCTGCGATGACAGCTTCAATTCAAGCTTGAATATAAAAATAAGACCTGGCAGTATGATGTGATGGAAGTGATCGGTCCCGGTACTGCTTAGATCCCGTCTTGACAGCTGTCAGCTCAGTCTTACGCGATACTCTCATGTGCTTGTACAGAGTAGCGTCTTGAACATCCTGGTATTCTCCGGCGCGAGTGGCGCAAGGTCATACGATGCCTGCATCGGAGTAGATGCAGGTCTCATAACCGCTGCCTTCATCTTTCTGCATGTTCTGTCTCGCCAACTGGGTGACGCAGTATGGATAGAGGTACGAGTAGCTCAGCTTCACATATTCTGCCACTCTCTACCGCCTTTTGGGACATGGGGATAAGTGGGTCCTTTACCCATTAAAGAACTGGAAAGACCTGGCAGCGCAAGGCGCGTCCCCCCTAAAGTCCACAGGCGCGACGGTCCAGTCGTAGCTTTTTGACCTACCTGGTAATATAAGCCCATCACCGCTTCATCGGCACGACACCACCGGCCATCTCCCATCGACGACGAGACGATTGCCGACTGATCGAGCCTCTTTCCTTTTATCATCCTCCTCCCTTTCGAATCTCGAATTGCGCTCACAATGACTGCAATGTAAGTGCAAGTTGTAAGCTCGGCGCGGCGCGCGCACGACCTAAAAAAAAGAGAGAGAAGGGGGAAAAAAAAGCCCAGCTAACCACCCATCCAGTGAGAGCTTCGACAACATCTACTTGGACCTGTCCAAGGAGAGCGGCAAGTGCCGCTTTGCCGAGACGGGCCTGGGCTGGAAACCGGCGGGCGGCGGCGAGGCGTTTATGCTGGACCAGAGCAACATTGGCGCGGCACAATGGAGCCGGGCGGCCAAGGGGTACGAGGTCAAGATCCAGCAGCGCAACTCGTCGGGCATCATCCAGCTGGACGGTTTTCAGCAAGAAGACTATGAGCGCCTCAACAAGCTGTTCAAGAACTGGTACAGCCACACGCTCGAGAACAAGGAGCACTCGGTGCGCGGGTGGAACTGGGGCAAGGCCGAGTTCAGCAAGGCCGAGCTCATCTTCAACGTGCAGAACCGCCCCTTTTTCGAGATCCCCTACTCGGAGATTGCCAACACAAACCTCGCGGGCCGCAACGAGATCTCGGTCGACTTCTCCGTCAACGAGGACGCCGCCAACACGAGCAAGAACGCCACCAGCGCGACCAAGGGCCCCATCAAGGGCCTCAAGGCCGCGGCCGGCCCGGACCAGCTGATGGAGATGCGCTTCTACATCCCCGGCACGACGACCAACAAGAAGGAGGCGGCCGAGGACGGCGGCGGCGGCGGCGGCGGCGGCGGCGCGAGCGACGCCGAGGAGGAGGAGAAGAACGCCGTCACGGTCTTTTACGAGACGCTGATGGAAAAGGCCGAGATTGGCGAGTCGGCGGGCGACACGATTGCGACGTTCCTGGACGTGCTGCACCTGACGCCGCGCGGCCGCTTCGATATCGACATGTACGACTCGTCGTTCCGCCTGCGCGGCAAGACGTACGACTACAAGATCCAGTACGATGCAATTAGGAAGTTCATGGTACTACCGAAGCCGGACGAGATGCACTTTATGCTGTGCATCGGCCTGGACCCGCCGCTGCGGCAGGGCCAGACGCGCTACCCCTTTGTGGTCATGCAGTTCAAGCGCGACGAGGAGGTCACGCTCGACCTCAACCTGACCGAGGAGGAGCTCGAGAGCCCCAAGTACAAGGACAAGCTGCAGATCCACTACGAGCAGCCCCTGCACCAGGTCGTCACCTACATCTTCCGCGGCCTCGCCAACAAGAAGATCACGGCGCCCGCCAAGGACTTCCAGACGCACCGCTCGCAGTTTGGCATCAAGTGCTCCATCAAGGCCAGCGAGGGTTTCCTGTACTGCCTGGAAAAAGCATTCATGTTTGTACCCAAGCCGGCCACCTACATTGGCTACGACCAGACCCAGTCGATTACCTTTTCGCGCGTGGGCGGCGCTGTCGCGACGCTGTCCACCTTTGACATCACCGTGCACCTGAAGAACGGAGCAGGCTCGTCGCAGTTTAGCAACATTAACCGTGAGGATCTCAAGGCGCTCGAGGACTTCTTCAAGCTTAAGGGGCTGCGTGTGAAGAACGAGATTGACGAGGATGCCAACATGATGGCGGCCCTGCGCGACGAGGCCATGGCCAGTTCCGACGACGAGGGCGGCGGGGGCGGCGGCGGCGGGGGCGGCGGCGACCGCGGCTCGGCCGACGAGGACGAGGAGAGCGTGGACGAGGACTTCCAGGCCGAGTCGGAGAGCGACGTTGCCGAGGAGTACGACTCGAACCACGACAGTTCGGGCTCCGGCAGCGACGAGAGCGACGTGGACAATGACGTGGACGACGAGGACGAGGACATGGACGTGGACGATGAGGAGGAGGAGGAGGACGAGGAGGAGGAACAGCGGCCAAAGAAGAAGAAGCGGACATAGACCGGTTTGTCTGTCTGCACTTTTTTGTAATCAATGTCTTTAATGTGTCTTGTTCTGTGTTGGGCCCTCATTTGTTTATTTGTTATCTGTTTTTAATTGTTCCTATATCTCTGTTTTGTTCCTCACGATCTCTTCATGTTCGACGTGTGTGTGTTTTTGAAGGACAGGGCGTTTGGTCACGTAGCTTGAAAGAAGAAGAAAAAAAAGTATATTGTTCTTCATTGCTCTGTCGAAAACGGAGAAGAGTAGAAACATCACGAGGCTGTGATCCTTATGTAATGCGTACTGCCTTGCACGTGAACAACTCCAGACCGAAATCTGCAAGATCGATGCATCATGCAAATACGTCAGGCTGCTTGAAGCGACGGTGGGCTGTGCGGGGGGCGGCGGGCGGTGTGGCAGTTGGACCCATTGCAGAGGAAGGTGAGAACCCCCGTCTCTATTACCCCACCACGCCGAGAGAAGCAAGAGCAAAATTTCCAGGGAAACAGCAAGGCAGTGGCTGCGTTTTTTCTAGCACGGCTCCAGTTGTTCTTGCCTACTCCCAGCCTGAGTGAAACACCGTCTTGCCCGGCCACATCTCGCCCTCCTCGGCCTTGCCCACCGTGTGCGCCGTCACGCGCGCCGGAAACCCGCTGCCGTCGCACACGCCCTCGACAATGCCGG
>JADHKN010000117.1:0-47692 GCA_019925475.1 Ophiostoma ips
TTATTTTATTTTATTTTATTTTATTTTATTTTATTTTATTTTATTTTATTTTATTTTATTTTATTTTATTTTATTTTATTTTATTTTATTTTATTTTATTTTATTTTATTTATATTTATGATATTCTTCTACATAGCGTTATCTTGCCTCCTCTCCGATTCGCCCGCCTGCCGTCCGACACCAGCCCTTGATGCACGTTATGCACATGCAGCGCGGTCCGGCCAGTGAGCGGCCGGCATGAGCCACCCTCTCGCAGCCCATGCGCGCATCACCCAGGCTGCCGTGGCCTATTTTTCTTTGTCCAGAGACCAGCCTGACGTGGCACCGCTCGCCATGCATGAAGCTAGACTTGCTTGTTGGAACCAGCAGATGATTACTTGCGAGTATGCCTCGATCTAGTCATTCAAGCTGTTTCCGTGTGCACTCACCCTGCGTCCACTATCGTTTTTTTCTTTTTTATTTGTCTACCCCGGGGGGAGAAAAGATAAACATGACCCGTCGTATGATGCTGCCGGGCGGGAAAAGATGCATGCCATTCCCGTTTGCAAAACAAATCATAACCAACACGAAGAGCACACGAGACGGCAGACGAAAAGATAGATAAATAATAAATAAATAAAATAAAAAGATCACGGTGGCTCTGTCGTTGGCAGCTCCTCGCGCCAGTTGCTGGCAACGACCCAGGCCTGGCCGTCGACAACAGCCTGCCACGCAGGAGCGGCAACAGTGATGGAGACTGGCATGGGCATGGGCAGCAGCTGCTGTTGCGAGTCGCCAGCCAGCAGCAGACGGGCTGCGACCGTCGACCCGCACGGCCGTCTTTGCCTCCCCACAACCAGACGCATGCCGCAGGATTGGGTCATGGTATTGGCAGTGGCAGCAGCAGCAGCAGTAGCAGCTACTTGGTAGCACCCGAGCACATCCGCCGAGCAGCCCATCCCACTGCCTCTGCTGCTGCTGCTGCCGCTCTTGATCTGCACCAGCCAGTCGCGCAACTCGGCGGCCAGGCCCCCCGGCACGTACTGGGGCCTTGCTGATGCTGATGCTATTTCTGATTGTGCTGCTGCCCCTTCTTCTTCTGCTGCTGCTTCTCTAGTTGTGCCAGCGTCGCCGTCGTTGTCGCCGCCGCTCTTTTTCTTGCGCGACTTCTTCTTCTTCTTTCGCGGCGAGAAAAAGTCGGGCGGCGGCTGGATGTAGGCGTAGCTCCTGGTTCGCCCCGACAGCGTTGCATCGACGTGCATCGTGTCGTCGTGGTGGTCATGGTCGTCGTCATCGTGGTCATTCTCGTCCGCATGCTTGACCCTTTGCCTCGCAGACAGAAACAAGCGAGCTCGCGGAAAACCCGGCTGGCCCAGACTCTTCTTGTCTGATTTTCCTTGCTGCTGCTGCTGCTGCTGCTGCTGCTGCTCTCGACGGGCACGGCGGATGCGCGTTGGCGTCCGGTCGAGGATGCTGTAGTTGTCTTCCTCGCTCTCTTCGTCGTCGTGGGCCTCCTGGCGGTTCGCAGCAGCCTCCCCCGGGCCATCCTCGTCCTCGTCCTCAGACTCGCCATACTCGAGCAGCTCGCCATAGGTGATAATGTCTTGGATCTCCTCGTCCTCTGCCGTCCCACTTTCGTCGTCGTCGTCGTCGTCGTCGATTTCAATGTCCCAGGGCCGTCCTCTCGATCGCTGCCGGGACTTGCTTGCAGCATCCCCTCCATCAGGTTCGTCGTCGTCGTTGCCGCCACCGTTTCCGGCACCGTCCTCCTGCTCTTCTTCATCAGCGCCCGGAGAGCTCGTGATCTGCCCGGGCGACACAAACAGCCGCCGCCTCTTGAACGGCTGCACTGACGACAGCAGCCGCGACGCGGACCGCTGCTGAGGCAGCACGGACCGCGGCGGCGGCTCCTCGGACAGACCAGGCGGCGTTGAGGCGGCGCGGTCAAGCTGTTGTGGGGAAGTGTTTCCATCGACTTCATCGACTTCGTTGTCGTCGTTGTCGTCTCCCTCGCTTGTCGGGACATCCTCAATCTCCTCTTGCGGGCCTCTGCGCCGCCGCCGCCGCGGCAGTCGCCGTGTGTGCTCCGGCAGGGCTGCCCGCACAGCCGTCGGCGACTCGCCCACCACCTCGAGTGCGTCTTCTAGTGAGGGTGTCTCGTTTGCTGCTTCTGTCTCTGGAGCGTCCCCATCCTCGTCGTTGTCCCCATCCTCGGCCCTCGGCGGCGAGCTGCCGTCTTCAATGGCGTCCTCGGTCCGCCACGCCGGAGGAGGAGCATGGTGGTGGTGCTGGAACGACGACTGCTGCCGGGTCCGGCTGACAGAGGTAAATAGTCTTGTGGGCACCCCCCGCGGCGTAACATGTCCGCCCAACGGCGATGGCTGCGACTGTGCCGACGACTGCGACTGCGGTACATGTGTCTGTCTCCGCCACGACGGCGCAAACCGCGGCGTCGGTCGCGCCGTGGCCGGCGGCGCACCAACCGGTGTAGCTGCTATGTCTTCTATCTTCCTGCCATCCGCTCGCTTGGGCAGCTGGAACTTGTGTGGATTGGGCGTCTGTTTCGTTAGAGGCCATGGGTTAAGTCCGAAAAACGAGGGGGGGGTGAAGGGGATACCTACGGAAAACTGAGCCGGTTGTGAAGGCGGCTGAGGCATTTGCGGCAGCAGCTAAACATTCATTTGTCGATCAAAACTTATGAGGTCATTGTGGGTTGCACTTGGTACGGCGATTTGTAGGCCGTGATGCGATGCTGTGCAGTGCGTACTCGTAAAGCTACGCGTAAAGTGGCTGCTGAGTCAGCATCGCCAATGGGGAGATACGTCACTGAGCCCTCTCACGTACTCTTACTGTGATGAGCTTCACTTGATAGAATATTATCTTTACAAAATAGAGTCCTGCCCAGGACAACCTTTATTATAAAAAAAAAAAGAAATAGCGCAAAGGGGGTCATGACTCGTGACAATGCTGTAACAAAAAAAGAAGTAAAAATTACACAAAAAAGAAACCCACGTCCAAAAACGACGAAACAACAACAACCGACTTAGATAATAACCAACTCGTCGTCGTCGTCGTCGTCTTGCGGCAGGCCTGTTGTTCCCAGACTCTCGCGGCCTGCCTCCCGGATGCCCTTGTCGCCCAGAAAGAACCGCGTCTTCTTACGCACCGGCGAGCGCTCGGGCACCGACGCCAGGCCGGACGCTGTTGAGCCAAGTGATGGTGCAGGCGCAGACGCTGTCGACGATGCCGTCTTGGACGCTGCTGCAAACCCGTTCTGGATGGTCTGGTTGCGCACCAGCCGCTCGCCGTCCTTCATCCGCCCCAGCTTGGCGCGCAGGTCCGAGCCCCAGCCGAAGCCGGCCCGCCCGGACCCGGACCCGGACCCGGACGCCGGGGCCGATGCCGACGACAGCGACCCGGTCGTCGAGCTCGACACGGCCGACTGTGGCCGCTTACGCTTTGCCAGGCCCACGTGCAAGCTCGGGCTGTCGTGGTCGCCCAGTTTGGGCGGGCCGTTGGCACCGAACGTGCTGCCGGTGCCGGCGCCGGCACCGGCAGCACGCCGGGACGCAATCGACGCCAGCAGCTCGGCGCGCGACGCGGCCGCCTGGTCCATCACCGATGACACGGTGGTAGCTGCGGACGTTGCCGACGACAGGGCACCCATGGACGACGGCATGGACGATACCGAGGACGCTGACAGTGACGGCGCCTTGGTTTTGCCGCCTCGGTTGCCCTTTTCGCCGCCCGCCGCAGACGCCGCAGACGCCGCAGACGCTGCAGACGCCCCTGCCGCCCCTGCCGCCGTCGGCGCTTCTGCCCGCACCTTCATGTACTCGCGGCCGGCGCCCGACCCGATCTGGCTCAGCTTGCGCGCAATGTCCGACTCGCGCTCCTTGGCCGCCAGCCGCCGCTTGATGCCCTCGTTGCGCTCCACCTTGTCCGCATACCCGCCGGTCAGCGCCTCGTTGTCGATCAGCAAGCTTGCCGACGTGCCGCCCGTCTGGCCGCTGACGTACCACTGCGCCTGCGCAAAGCTGTCGTAGCCGGAGTTGGTTGAATCTCGTCCACCCCCGAAACCACCACCCCGTCCTCCCCGGCCCCGTCCCTGCCCTTGTCCTCGTCCGCCCCCCCGCCCCCCCCGTTGTTCGCCGACGGCGCCAAACCCGGCCGCGCCGTTGAGGTCGTTGCGCAGCGCGCGCATCTTTTTCACGGCCTCGTTTGTGTGGAACTCGCAGTACTCGGTGCGCTTCGCATTCACCCACGACGTGCACTGGTGCCCGTCGCGCTTGATCGACTTGCAGTAGCCCAGGTCGCGCGCAATGCCCAGCTCCAGGATCGTGTCCGCGTCCGAGTTGATCACCAGGCTCCACCGGCCCGTGTCGTGGCGCCCCGGCGGCGGCGGCATGATGCCCGGGTTCAGGATCGCCACCACCGTGCCCGTCGTGATCTTCCAGAACCGCTCAAAGCCCGTCTTGAACAGGAACAGCTCCACCTGGTACTCCAGGTCCACCATCGTCAGCACCATGTACTTGCCGCGGTCCTGCTCCTGCTTGGACTTGGCGCCCTCAAACGGCTTGTGCGACCGCGGGTCCGACTTCTCCGCCACAATCGCCAGCACCACCACGTCCGTCTCCACCTCCGGCAGCCGGAAGTCTGGCGCCTTGACGTGCCGCAGCAGGTCCTTGATCGTGTACGTCGTCATGCCCGTGATCGACCGCGTCACCACCGAGTGCGGCAGGATCCGCCGGCTGAGGTGGAAGCCGCTGTACGGCTCAAACGAGGCAGCGTCCGACCGCGCTTCCGACCGCGCTTCCGAGCCGTCGTTGTCCTTGTCCTTGCCCGCCCGCTGCTTCGCCGCACTCAGCACGTCGTCGCGGCTGTACCGCGTCGGGCCGTCGTCCACGTTGGGAAGGTCCACGGCCTGCGCCTTGAACTGCTCCATCTCCGACTTGCCCACGCCAAACGCAGACGTCCGCAGCTTCTCGATGCGCTGCGCCTTTTCCAGCCGGCTGGCCTCCTCGGTCCGCGCGGCCGCCAGTCGCTCGTTGAAGCTCATTGGCTTGGGTGCTGCCGACGTCGCTGACGCTGCTGTTGCTGCCGACCCTGCTGCTGCGCGCGCCCCATCGTAGAGATTGTTGCTGCTGGCGCTGCTGGTCAGACCGCGCCGAAGCGTGCCCGGTGCCCGCTTCAGCGACACATCTTGTCCGCGCAGGCCCTTGTCGATGCCGAGCAGCACCCGCTTCGGCGACTTTGGCTCGAGTGTTGTTGTGCTGGGACCGCGGTGCACTGGCGACGCTGGCACCTCGACCGTGCTGCGCTGGGGCGATCGTGGGTTGTGGAAGACGGTGGCGCCGGGCGTTGTTGCCCGTGCTGACCGCGCCGGCTGTGCTGGTTGTGCCGACGGAGCTGGTTGTGCTGGTTGTGCTGGCTGCGATAGCCGGACGGGCGATGCGGCCGATGATGCCTTTTGTGCTTTGGCGGCCTGCAGCTTCTTCAGCCGCAGCTTGGCCTGGATCTCCTGCAGTTGCAGCTGCAGCGTCTCCTCGTCCTCGTCCTCGTCCTCGTCCTCGTCGCCTTCGCCTTCCAGGTTGACGCCGTGTATATCGACTTGGCGTGTGCGCATAGGCGAGGGCGATGTCCGCGATGCCTCGAGGCGTTGCAGCCGTGCGCGTCCGCTCGGCGTGCTCGCAAGCACCTCACCTGGCGACCGTGGCGGCCACTGGGGTTTTGCGGCCGGCGATCCTGCAAGGTCAGTCGCCTGCGATGGCAGTGGATATTGGTAGATAGGTAGAGCGGTGATACTCACTGGGCAGCATGCTGTCTGTGTGGATTGTAGATGAGGGCGATGGGTGGAATTGCTCGTGGGCCGTTTACCCTTTGCTTCGTCCCGGAAGCGCCAAGCGGCATGGGGCCAAAGAGCAAGGGTGTGTCCGGCGGGCTGCGGGCACTATGTGATGCAGAACGAGTAATAGCAAGTTGATGTGGGAGCGGTTGAAGGATAAAACGGATGCGATCAGGATGGCTAAAGGTGTTGTAGTTTTTTGTCGTTGGTTGAAGTGTCGACAGTACAAGACTGAGCAAGAGTGGAACCAAAGGGAAGCAAGCAATAAAACAGCGTCCAAAACAATGGCGTTGCGTAGGAGAAAACAACGTAGTATCTGAGACTGCGAGGCTGAGAGAAGAACATCCGAATAGAAGGTCAAACTGGAGAGAGTGGCCGAGGAGGACCGAGTACTCGTAGCGTGCACGTCACAGGCCGGTGCCAACGCAGCCGTATCGAAATGTATCAGATACCGGGTACGGTATGGTGCGCCTGATTGTCGGCTTATCACAAACGACGGATGGCCAAAGGGTGCTAGTCAACGAGACAGCAAAATTGATGTGCTGTTGTGTGGAGGACGTCGATGGTGGTCCAGAGGTGGAAATAAGTGGGACCCACTTTGACGCGTTCTGAGACGCGCTTCCAGCAACACAGGTCGCGTTTGCTTATGTCAGCCAATCTAACATCAATCACCAGGAGCTACATCCAGCACTTGGGGACTTTTTGAGCATCTTTTCTACGAGACACGTTCAAAATCACAGCCCACATTCATACCCACAACACAATGCCGCCTCGGACAACGCGCAACACGCGGGCCAAGGCCGCCGCTGCCGCCACCGATGGTACAACCACCACTACCACCTCCACGGCCAAGTACATCCTCGACGCCGAGACGGACAACACGCCGCGGCTCTTTGTGCTGCCCAAGAAAGTGACCGCGGCGGCGCGCATCGTGACCCTGCCGCATCCGCGCCACACGGCCAAGCCGTCGCGGTTCCTCGTGTGCCCCGAGACGGGCGTCTACGAGTTCACCAAAATTGCGACTCCCAAGGCCGAGCCGCGCAGCTGGCTTCTCGGCGTCGACAAGGCGAGTGAGCCGGCCCTGCCCTCGCAGACGATCAAGGACGCCGACCTGTTTGTGGCAACGGCTGTTGACCCTTTGTTCCTGATCCTGCCCGCGCTCTTTGCCGAGCCTGCTTCCTCGGACGACGACGACGACGATAAAGACGGGGAGCAGCGCCGCCCGTCGTCGAACCGCAAGCGCATGTTTTTGACGGCCGACGACCACTTTGACGCCCTGCCACAGACCGGCGGCTCGCACCTGGCGCAGCTGCTGCGCACGCAGCCGGCCGTGCAGCGGCTCTTTACGCAGCGCATGGCCGTCGTCTGCGACACCGTGGCCGCGGGCGACGAGACCATGTACCGGCTCAACGAGGACAAGCTGCTGCTGACGCTGCTCGCCAAGGCCCAGCGCACGGGCAGCAGCCACACGCCGCTGCCGCCGACGCTCGAGGCCAAGTTTGTCACCAAGGCGCTCGAGGCGCCCATCCAGTGCATGCGGTCAGCGGCGGCGCCGTCTGCATCTGCGTCTGCATCTGCGTCTGCGTCATCGTCAACGCCCACCGGCTCGTCCACTCCCCTGTCCGTCACTGATTCGGTGGACTCGGAGGCGACGGCCTCCACAGCATCGTCCGTGTCCACCGCACCCACGACGACGACAACGGCAACGACAACGGCAACGACAACGGCAACGACAACGGACGAACGCGAGCCCCAGGTGGCACTGCAGACGCCTGACGAGGTGGTCGCGCTGCAGCGGCTGCGCGTGGCGTTCCAGTTCATCTGCTCGCGCTACGTGCCGCCTGCCATCACGCAGGCCCTGCAGCAGAAGCTCAAGGACAGCCCGCAGGCCGGCGGCGTCGACTTTGCGCCGCTCGACGCGTACCTGGCACAGCTCGAGTCGCTGCGCAAGGCGGCCGTGCTGGCGCGGTCGGCGGCGTCCATGTATGCGGGCAACAACAAGCGCGGGCTGGACGCCGAAGAGGCCGACGACCGGGCCGAGAAGAAGCGCCGGCAGCAGGAGGAGGACAAGCGCAAAAAGGCCAGCGAGAGCCGGGGCGTGCGGAACCTGAAAAAGGTCAACGTCACGGGTATGAAGAAGATGAGTGATTTCTTCAAGAAGGTGTAATTTTTTGTTAAACAGTGGTAATCGGTCTGGTTAGAACGGCGTCACGGTTTCATGTAATATATCTTGGCTTGGATTTGGTATTGGGTTCATCAATCATTGCATTATATTTTTTTAAAAAATTTCTCCTCTTATCAACGGGTCCCTCGTGTCGAGCTGCCGCTCGTGCTTCCGCGCGTGCCGCGTGCTACGCCGAACCCGCGCCCAATGTTGGACCCGCTGCGTGCGCTGCCGTATGTACTGCCGCTTGCCCGCGTGCTGGTGGTGCGTGTGAGGCCACTAAAAGTCGTCGTCGCCGTCCCCCCGGTGGTCGTGCCGGCGCTCCTTGCGCCGACACCCCGCGTCGACCCGTACACGGTCCGTCCGACACGCCCGCCGCGCAGGCCGCCCCGTAGTCCGCGACCGCTTGTTGTCGAGGAGGCCGTGCTTGTGCCTGCGGCGCGCCTCCGCTCCTCGTCCTCGGCCTTGCGCCGCGCCTCGGCCGCACGCCGCTCGGCTTCGGCTGCGCGCCGCTCGGCCTCCTGCTGGCGCCGCAGCTCCTCGGCCTCGAGCTCGGCCAGGTCCGTGGTGGCGCCCTTCCACTGCGGGTCGAGCAGCAGGCGCTGGTTGTGTTCGGTCTGCGACAGCAGGCGCGTCCATGTCGACAGCAGCGCCGACGCGTTGCCGACGGTCTGCGACACCGTCTTCATGTTGCCGCGCGACTGCTCGAGCGTGCTGATGACGCCCTCGATGACCTTGTTGATCTGGCGCACGCCGTCGAGCTCGCGCTGGAGCGCGGCATCGCGGGCCTCCTCGGCGTCAAAGGCCGTGGCCGTGGCCGTGGCCGTGGCCGTGGGCGCAGCTGTGCGGATGGGCGTCTTGGGCGACTGCGGGGTCTTGGGCGTCTGCGGCTGGGTGTCGTGGGTGTTGCTGCTGCGGCCGCCACCACGGCCGCGTGCGGCGAAGGGGTAGTAGGGCTCGGGCTCCTTGACGGGCGACGACGAGAAGAGGTCGGAGCTATCCATGGGGAGGAGGAGGGGGGTGGGAAAGGTTGAGGGGGGTTTGAGTGGTGATCAAGTCTCGTCTTCTTTGTCGTCTTTCACCGTGCGTCCGCCTTGCTGTCAATGACGTTTGTTGCGGATTTCCTCTTTCGTCTTTTCTCGTCCCTGCAGCTGATCAATGCACAAGCGGCGGGGCAAGGCTGCATGCGGTCGGCGGCTTCTATGGAGGGTTGTGTTGGCAGATGCACTTGTACGGTAGTGCTTTATTATGTCAGCAAGCGTGCATCGTGGTTGGGCCGTTGTCCTGAGACAACACAGCAGAACTGGGCTTGGACGCGTTCAGTCTCACCAAAGACGACCCCAAACGCGCCCCTAACGCGTCAGTTTCGCTACCCTGTTTTTAATGAGCCCTGGTCTTCCGTCTTTCCCTCTTTGTCCGTGCTGGGGCCGTTGCTCGGCGGGGCTCCACTTAAACGTGCATCCAGCACTCCTTGTGTTCCACTCTCCACTGCCCAAGTGGGCTCCTCCTGGCCGCTTGTTGTCTGTCCCACCCCAAAAACCCATACGGGCCACAGGCCACAGGGCCACAGGCCACAAACAAGCAGTATGAGCATCCCCAGCCACCGAATTCCTCGATTCACCCGCCCACCGCATTTCCGCCCTTTCTCGCTCTTCTCCTCTCGCTCCTCTTCCGTCGTCACCACATCACCAAGTGCCGTCGTTTCCCCCATCAACAACCTCCTTTCTGTTTACTTTCCTGTTGTTGTTGCTATTGTCAATATTCCCAACTTTGCGTAGACAATTTTTTGTTCTTCGTCTACAATCACTTTTTTTTATCATCGACATCTTTACGCCCGACCTCATTTGGTGTCTGTCTAGACGTCGGCTTCATTTTTTCTCATATTTCGACCTCGATTTCTTCCATCTCACCGTCCGTCCGCAACCGCTTCATCCGGATTGTCATCGAGTCGGCGTGATCAGCGAAGCCCGGGAGACAACGTCCTGCGCCGATAAACAACCACCATAGCGCAGACGTTCACGTCCCTCGTCGCTGTATACGTCCGATTTCGTTTAGTCGCTCGGTCTCTTCTCATCTCTCTCTCATCAACCTCGTACCTCTCTCTCATCTCCCTCTCACCTCACTTTCGACTCGACGCATCAACACGGGAAACCATCTGCTCGCCCGACTCGGATCGCAGTTCATCTCCTGAGCGACGCCCATCTCATCTGCCTCTCCGTCCCAGTCATCAATCGCCGTCTTTCATAGTCCCCCTTTTTTACGCTCTCACTCTCTCTCAATCATCCCCCCCCCCTTCACTCACGCAGCCATGGCCACCACGCCAGTAGCCGCCTCAACCCCCTCCCCTCCCTCTCACATTCACACGCCGCCCACCCCACGGCTTGGCTTTGCTGACTCCTGGGAGCCGTTTTCGCCGCGCAAGTCGTCCCGCATTGCCAACGCAAAGAGTGCCGCCGCTGCAGGCTCATCCTCCTCACCCACCACCACATCCGCTCGCACACCATCACCATCAACGGCTACCCACCGTGCTGCCCGTGTTCTGCGTTCGCCAAAACAGACAAAGCAAAGCACCTCTGCCTCTGCCTCCACACAGTCACAGTCACGGCCACAGCCGCCGGTTGAACAACACAAGCCCACCACGCTGTCACCCGCACCCACGCCAAGGAAGAAGAGAACCATGCCGGTCGCGCACTTTCTCAGCCCTGGCAGCACGCACAAGTCCAAGATGATGGCCGCAGACCCATTTACTTCCAACGGCGGTGAGGGCAGCAGCCAGCACATGGGAATGCTGCCGACGCCGGCCAAGACGCCCAGCAAAAAGGTCCACGCTGCGTCGCAGAACGAGTCCAATATCGCGGCCATTGCCCGCAACCTGTTCCACACCGACGTCGAGCGCGTCATGGCGTCGCCCAGCAAGTCGCCCAGCAAGACGCCCTCGCGCAAGGGCAAGAAGTACACGGGCATCTCGCTCGAGAGCTTCACCGTCGTCGAGGAGGAGGACCCCATCTCCATCTTCACCGACTCACAAGACCGCGTGCCCGAGGCCGACAGCAGCGTCGACAACCCGTTCTTTGGCGACGGCGCTGCTGCTGCTGTGCCTGTTCCTGCCACGCCCTCGCGGCGCCGTAGCAAGCGCAACCAGGTGTCGATCCCGGGCGAGGGCAAGCAGAACGTCGAGGATGCCACGCGCCGCGAGGACGGCCTCGTCTACGTCTTCCGTGGCAAGAAGATCTTCCGCAAGTTCGAGGAGAGCTTTGCGTCGCTCGACGACGAGGATGAGATGGAGGGTGCGTCGGTTGGCAGACGGCTCACGCGGTCGGCGATCAAGCCGCGCCTCCTGTTCCCTCGCGGGGCACATGGTGCCAAGCGCGCCGAGACCACGGTCGATGCCCAGTCCGACGAGGAGGAGGCTGAGACGGACATTGAGGACCACGACGGTGAGGCCGCTTCTGGCGACGAGCTGGCAGAGGCCGAGGAGCCCAAGCAGACGGTGCAGGCGGAGCAGACCGAGCAGACCGAACAGACGGAGGTCGAGAAGGTCGAGAAGGTCGAGAAGGTCGAGGAGCCTAAGGAGCCCGAGGAAGCCGACATGGCCACTACCCCTACAGGCCCTGCTACAGGCCCTGCTACAAAGGCCACTGCCCCCAACACGCCGCCCAACGCGCCCAAATTCGCGCCAGCGTCACCCCCAGTCACCGCCCGCACCCTGCGCTCTAGCCATAGGTTGGCCGCCCTCGTCGACGACTCGACGCCCGTCAAGGCGCCAGCAGCAAAGAAGCGCAGTCCCTTTCACGGCTGGCGCCAGACCAAGAGCACAGCGACCCGCGCAGCAAGCCACAAGCGGTCGGCCGACGAGCTGGGCTCTGAGATTCCCACGGCGGGCGCCAAGCGCAGCCGGATCTAGTCATCACGCGTTCTCCCTTTATATACCATTTTAATTCATCATTTGTCCTTGTTTGTTTCTCCTCGGCAACCCATTTCCCCTTTCCTCCTTTTTCTCTTCTTTTTTTCTTTTTTTCTTTTTTTCTCTTTTTCCTTTTTACTTTTTCCTTTGTCCTTTTCTCCTCTCTTCGGGCGTTGACATGCCTACTCGTATAGGCAGAGATACACTGGCTTGCCATGCCGCCCTTCTTATATCTTACATGTTCTTTATTGTCCCTCTTTCTGTCTTGTCTGCTCTTTCTGCTCTTCTTGTTTCCGGCGACAGACTGTCAATGGTCGAAACGGCCAGCTATCACGAGGGTTCTATGACGGGAGGCTCTCGAAGGAGGCCGAAGCAAATGGGTATGGTATGGTCAAGGTTCCATCGTTTGCGTTTTTGTCTTTTCATTTGTCTCTTTTTTTTTGCCTTTTTTCCTTTTTTTCTTCATTTCTTCAAGACCGACTGTCGCAGTCCGAGGCAACATTATCTTGCCAAACGATAGTCAATGCAAATTTCAAGTATGAAGAAATTGAGCGCCCTGCTGTGTGCGTGGTAATTATAGTAGATAAGCATGCGTTGTCTCTGAGCTATGCCATGACAGGTGCAACGTTCAGTACAACAAGCATCACGAGATTCAGATGGACCAAATAGAGCTTCACTTTTGTAATTGCAAGTAAAATTCTATTTTATTTATATCGCCCACGCCTGCCATTTCTGCTGTCAATGTCGCCATGCCTATTGCGCTATCCTCGTGCCTGGACGGCCTTTCACCCCACCACTACTCCATGCTAGTTAGTGTATGAGTACTAGAGTAGAGCACGTTCTGCCGTTTTGCCCGTTTTGCAGGCTCTTCGCACTTACAAGTCCATCGTTCTTTCCTCAAGCAGCCCGTGCCGAAATGCTGGTCTTTGTCGCCAGTCGCTCTTTCCTCAATCTCCACGTCGTCCCTTCCGCCTTCCTTCCCTCCTCCCTCTTCCACTTCTTGTCTCCCCCTCCCCACTTCTAACCCAATCGACATGTCGTGATCCCGCCCTCATCCACCCGACCTTTTCTCTATTCTGTATTCTCTTCTCTTCTTTCACTACTCCGTACTTTCTTCACTACCTCCCTCTTCACCACCAACACCTCCCCACCATGCATATTCTTGTCGTCAACGACGACGGCCCGCCGTCCACCCACTCGTCGCCGTACGTCCACAGCCTCGTGCGCGAACTGCAGGCCGCCGGCCACCTCGTCTCCGTCTGCCTGCCCGACGTCCAGCGCTCCTGGATCGGCAAGGCCCACATCATCGGCCAGACCATCGAGCCCACCTACTACCGCCCGCCGCCACTGTCCCTGCCGCCCGCCGGCATTGCGCCCGTGGAGGGGGAGGCCGACAATGCCGGCACCATCCACGACCGGCCCTATGCGAGCACCTCGCCGCTGTCCGGCAAGGACGACGACGCCGACGCCACCGACGCACGGCCCGAGGAATGGGTCCTGATCAACGGCACGCCGGCGTCGTGCGTGCAGATTGGCCTGTACCACGTCTTCCGCGAGCGGCCGCCCATCGACCTGGTGGTCTCGGGCCCCAACTACGGCCGCAACACCACGGCCGTGTTTGCGCTGAGCTCGGGCACGCTGGGCGGCGCGCTCGAGGGCGCCACGTGCAACAAGCCGTCCATTGCGCTGAGCTACGCCTTCTTCGACCGCAACCACGACCGCGGCATCATCGCCGAGGCCAGCAAGCACTCGGTGCGCGTGATCGAGGCGCTGTACAAGCAGTGGCCCCAGGACCGCAGCGTGGACCTGTACAGCGTCAATGTGCCGCTGGTGGCGGGCGTGTCGACGCACAAGACGGTGTACGCGCCGATCCTGCAAAACTACTGGCGCGGCGGCGGCTGCTTTGCGGCCGAGGATGCGCCGGCACACGCGGCTGCTGCTGCCGCGACGAAAACGACGACGAAGACGCAGACGACGGATGTGGAGGAGGATATTCGCAAGGCCGAAGAGAAGGCCGAAGAGCCGGCGGCGGCCTCCTCGACATCCAGCACAGCACACGGCCCCATCACGCACCGGCACTTCAAGTGGCAGCCGCAGTTTACCGACGTCTACAAGAGCGTGGACGAGGCGCCGCCTGGCAACGACGGCTGGGCGGTGCGGGAGGGCCTGACGAGCATCACGCCGCTCAAGGCCAACTTTTGGCAGGCGGCGACGGAGCTGCACAAGACCGAGTTCCAGCTGTGAGTACCTGCTGTAAAGAGACTACGATCTATTATGATATTTACGAAAGAGTACGATGGGACACGGGCGGGACAACATATACAGAGCATAAAAATGTCAGATGGAATGGGTCCTATAGACAGGTAGCGACGCAATCTATGACTGGATCTTCCGTCTCTGTTTTAGTTTTTGTTTTTGTTTCAAGTTTCGTTTTCTCGTTTTTGTTTTATTCAGTTGCTTTGCAACACTTGCAGCGCATATTTGGAAAGCAACGGGTGCTAACATTTCAAAGGGATGCACCTGTGCCGTCACTACAAGGGCTGTCCATAACCGCTGGCCCAGAGTATACGTCCGACGAGCCTCTGTACGCACTCGTTGCCTACGAAGACGCTTATGTGCAGCCAATCATCCTCGACGCGCTCAAGGCCCTTGTGCCGGAGGACAAGCTGCGCCTGTTGGCCGCCGCGCCCGGTGCGACGCTGCCGACGGCCGAGGAGCCCGTTTCTCTCAAGGCGCTGCTGGAGGACGCCGGCGCCCAGTCGCCCTCGTCCAAGGTGCTCCAGATCACGCCCTACGAGGTCATCGATTTCGACTATGCTGCGACGCACTCGGACGCGGCCATGGTCAACAGCTACATGATCCGCAAGGCGCTGATCCGCAAGCACTTTCTGGCGGGCACGGTCGACCAGTGGGTGGCAAAGCGGCCTGCGTCGGTGCTGCGCGCGCACGTGAAGCGCACCGACACGTTCGAGGTGGACTATGCCGAGTTCCTGGACGACGCGCTGGTGGAGGCGTTTGACCTGCGGGCGAGCCTCGAGGCGAACGAGGCGCAGGCGCACGCGCGCGACCGGCAGTGGTGGATCCTGAAGCCGAGCATGAGCGACCGCGGCCAGGGCATCCGGCTGTTCAGCACCATGGACGAGCTGCAGGCCATCTTTGACGGATGGGAGGAGGAGGACGACGAGGACGATGTCGGCTCGGACGACGACCACAACGACGCCGTGGCGGCGGCCGACCTGCGGCACTTTGTGGCGCAGCCGTACATCCACCCGCCGCTGCTGCTGCCCGGCACGGACAACCGCAAGTTCCACATCCGCGTGTACGTGCTGTGTGTGGGCGCGCTCCAGGTGTATGTGCACCGGGACATGCTGGCCCTGTTTGCGGCGAAGCCGTACGCGGCACCGTGGGAGGTCGCGGCGGATGGAGACGCGGACGAGGACGAGGAGGAGGAAGGCATCGACCTGGCGGCGCACCTGACCAACACGTGTCTGCAGGACGAGGCGGACAAGGGCGACTCGGTGCGCCGGTTCTGGGACTTGCAGGCGGGTCAGGAAGAAGAAGAAGAGAAGCAGACGACGGCCGGCCTGCTGGACCAGTTGTTTGACCAGATCTGCCAGGTGACGGGCGAGATCTTTGAGGCGGCGGCCGTGGCGGCCCCGATCCACTTCCAGGCGCTGCCGCACGCCTTTGAGGTGTTTGGCCTGGACTTTCTTGTTAGTGACGACGCCGGCGTCGGGGAAACGGGCCCGACGGCGTGGCTGCTGGAGGTCAATGCGTTCCCCGACTTCCGGCAGACGGGCACGGGACTGCAGGAGGTGGTGGCGCGGTTCTGGGGCGATGCGCTGCGCGTTGTTGTGCGGTCGATGAGCGGCAGTGGACGTGGCACTACCACTGAGGGCACGCGGCTCGTGCTGGTCAAGGACGTGGACCTAGGCCGGCGATGAGTCGGCAGAGGTGTGTGTCTGCTTTGGAGCACATGCCGTCCAAGACCGCCAGATAGTCTCATGGCCAAGCCTATTGTGCCTTACATGTGGCTATGTCCCAGTACTACGTACACCTCTGTTGGGGATATATCTCGATGACACTTTTCGGCGACATATCTCGGCGACATATTTCTGCCGGTGCCAAATCCTGTCCAGCGGGAACGCCTTGCCATGGGCGTTATCTAGCTCACAAGATCCAAGACGGGCAGTAACATGCCGGACAGCAACGAACCGAGTGCACAGCCATCGGCTCTGCTTAGTCTGGCCCCGATCCGACTCTCGCCAGCAGCCCGTCAACATGATAGTATCTTGTGGTGGCCTTGATTTGTTATCTTTGCTACCTCGATCGAGATCAACATTCATCTATTGTCTTTTATTGAGAATATATCAAAAAATTTAAAATTTGTTAAATTTTATTCAAAATCATTCATTGTCTATTCGAGATATATTCAAAACTTATTCAAAGTCTATCAATATTCAGTCATTTTTTCGGATTTTATATCAAGTTTACCCAATATCTATCCAAAATCAAACAAACTTGGAAATTCTAGATAATCATACATTAGTACAGGATATTTTTCTTTCCTTATTCGTAGATAATTGCCTGATCGGACGGTCTAACACACTGGCAATGAGGCAGTGCATTTTGGCTGCATGTCCCCCGCCTTTGGCATTCGTTGTCGTCAACCAACAAAAGCAATGACAGCGAACTGGCCGCCGCCGCGCTGGCATCAAAGCCCGCAAATCCCGCGATCCAAGCTTGCGTGGGTGGCATCGCACCGTCGGCGGCTATGTTGGGCGCATGACTCAGTGTCCGCCTACGACGACCTTCGACGTGTACGTGTACGGAGTAGAAGCACACCGCCCTCAGCAACAGCAAACAGAAATCAGAAATCAACGGCAAATCGACGATCCAAGCAAGCTGCCGTATCTTTCTTTACGTTCCATCTGTCGCCCTGGCCGACGTAACAACCAGCAACATCCGAGCTCCATCTGCTATCAGTTACGAACATCCTCCTTCTGGCCTTGGATGAGGCCATTCACTCCTCACCGCATCGTCGTTTTTGCCCGACATTGGATGCGCAAAGTGGTGATTTTTTGATGATTTTTTTTTTTTTTTTTGATTTCCTGATACTCGGTTCTCGTGCAGCTGCCTTCTTTGTCTCTTGGCACAGTGCACTCCGAGATGACAATCAAGAGGTTTAGGATCAAACATCTCCATAATTTGAGGCTGTGCAAAGTGAAAAATTACTCTTTTCTCTCTCTCCTTATTTTTTTTTTCTTCTTCTTCTTCTTCTTTCTTTCCTTTCATTTTTCGCTTCTCCTCCCAAATGGAACCGCTCTTACACGCGCCTTCCCGATCAAGTAAGATAGCACTGTCCCTTTTACGCGCAGAGCAACTTCCTACTTCAGATGGCGAATTACAACACAAATCCCCTTTTCGGCACCAAGGCCGCTCTTGGCAAATACGACCTGGACATCGGGGTCGTCTATTATCACGTGACCGGCAATCGAGCAGCATACTCCGCGTAATACGGCGGTACGGCGTACTCGTACATCGAAGATCACTGTACTCCGTAGGCGAGAATGAACGCGTACGATCGAGCACTGCCCGAATGCCAATGCCTCCTAGGGGGCCTTGGCCGGCAAGTAGATTATGTCATATTAGGGCGCGGCGCAAAGGACCGCCATCATGTCGGCTTGTCCCTGGTTCCGTTCTTCTTGGCCGCTTGGCAGGCTTTGATCTCAAAGGCAAACGACGGAGTATTGCAAGATTTGAGCAAGAATTGGTTGATCTTGATAATGTTCTGGACCTTCCTGTCATGGCAGTTGATCCTATCATTGAACACCATACGGAGTAGTACCCCAGATGGTGCGTACTGTCTAAAGTCAACTGGCATACTTGTACTCGTAAATTCGTATGTCTCTTGTGTATTTTCAGTTTATTTATGCTATTTCATTCATTCGTAGCTTAATAATCTCTTTTACGAGCATGCAATCATTGAATGCGCTGTAATGCATGCGCTGTCATCAGAGGTCGCTACGGCAATGGTCGTGGCAGCTGTCTTTGCATTCCAGCCTTGTCTCACATTGTACTCCGTACGCCGTCCATAGCAGTCTGCCCATCCGCCTGGGAACAATGTACGAGTACTCCGTACTCCATATGTCGTACTCTGTGTATCAACGACCATCCGCCCAGGCCCATGATCGCCTCGACCTTGTCTTCATCTCCTCTTGTCTCATTCCCCCCCCCAGCGCTGGGCTCTGGTTGCCTCCGTCCAGCCAAGTATGCCATGCATTTTCAATCTGCCACGTCCAAGACGCCTGCAATGCAACTCAATCTCAATCTGCCTTGGAATCTCCTCGTATTTGTCAATTGCTCCGTAGTTGATTCAGCGTACCTGTCTTCTTCTCTGTGATTTGTTGTATTTCTTATTACATTGCACAGCCTTGCTGTCGTCGCGTACATCGCAGGCTGCTGTATTCGACCCGTACTCTGTCGCCTCCACGCCGCGCGGCGAAGCTTGTATCACTGGTTTGACTGACTGACTGACTGGCTGGCTCCAACGCAGTCCGCCGTGCCCATCACATGTCGCAAACTTGCCCCTTCGGCCCGTGCTTTTTTACCCAATTTGACGTTGCCGCCTGCACTGCCCGGCAGTTTGACATGAGTGGCCTCCGGACAGCCTTGTGCTGTTAATTGGATAGTACCGCCTCTCTTTAGAAGCCTAGTCGGATGACGTAGATGTGCGGGTGTGATTGGAATCCGCGACAACGACAAACCGTGATCATGTGCTCATGCCCGCTTACATAATCTACACTGCGGCACTGCGGGCGAATGAGGCCACCCGCAGAGCCCCCAAGCCCAAGCTGCGGCCGACTCGTACTCTGTACGCACTCGTAGCACATTGCACAAGTGCCCCGTGGGCACCGTCAGCTCTGTTCCTGCACCTTTTATTACCATGCTGGCCACGCCTTTTTTTTTTTTTTTTTTTTTTTTACGTGTGCAATTTTGCCGTACCGTGAGATGCATATTGTACGGAGTACAGAGTACGGAGTACGGAGCTGCTCCTTCCTCCCATCGGGCGCAGGCGAACGAATGGATAGAGCCACCCCCATCGGTGATTAGAGAGACAAGAAATCTTGCACCCCACCCACAAAAACGGAAGCTGGGCTGTTGTTGGATTGGCTCAACTTGCACAGCCTCCTTTGTGGACCCAGCCGTTCAATTTACTGGGTGCTGTCGCATTTTGTGCGGAAATCGAAAGTCTTGGCACTCGAGAACACAAACGCCGTCCTCTGCGCGTAGTTTTTTTGTCCAAGTATTTGTACGAGTATCTTGACTTTTTTGCGGTCAACGCCAACTGTCCCTGAAGGGTTCCTGAGGACGTTTCCGAGGAAAGACCAAACCGGCTCTTTCCTACGAACCTGCCGTCTTTGCATCGTGCCTTCCCGCATAGCACGCGCGACGGCGGCCCTTCCTTCCCGTTTGTACTCCGTACGATACTCGTAGCTCAGCTCGCAATAGCTGCCGTACTATGCCTACTCTGTACCCCGTAGACATGTCGTCCAAGGATCCCCTCAATCTCCCCTTTTCCACCTTTTTCACCCTTTCGCCCTTTTGACCCTGGATGGCCCTTGACATCCCTCACCTTTTGCATGTCTGCCCCGTGTACGAGCATTCAACCGCCGCCTTCTTTTTCTCTTAACCCCGGCTTCAATCTTATCGCTCACCAAGATCAAGCCCAAATTAATACACTTTCGTCCCCCACCCCTTGGTACGAGTATCCAAGGACGCCTCATATTGGCAGACAGAGTCCCACCGTCCTGGCATGCATCTCCTTATTTCACAGTTTTATTCCACTGCTTATTCACTGCTTATTACGAGTCTTTGCTTCGTTTTTCGTTGTTTCTGCTACGGAGTACGGCGTACGGAGCACATATTAACGGGCCCTGGTTGCAATCTGTGCTCGGACTATCGTGTGGACAGCCCGTGAGCTATCAACAGGGAACACACGAAGAACCGGGAAAATACCAACAACAAGAACAACAACAAACACGCTGCGAGATTGGACCAAGCGGCATTATCCATCCCCAGCGAACACTGTGAGTGACGAACGCAGAGATCTGCCTCCGTTTTCCAGCAGGCGACTCCGTACTCCGTACTGCCGACGCGCCCAACCAGCCCAACCTTTCGCGCGCGCTCCCTGGCTGCTCCAAAACACCGGCCATTGGCGCTCTCGCTGTCCTGCTCTTTCGATATCGGCCTAGCTACTTGGCAGCTTGTTGTCACTGCATGCTCCCGAACACATACGAGTGCTCGTAACTCGTACGGAGTATGAGTACACAACCGCCCCAGCCAACAAGAACCCCTGCTCCCCCTTTCACCTCGTTCTCTCCTGTTTCTTCTTTTTTTTCTTTTCTTCCCTTTTCTTTCAATATCTTAATATCTTATCTGCTTTCCGCGCTCCTGCTGCTCTGTCCTTTTCATGGACGCACAGTGACACCGTCGCCCTGCCTCTTCGATCAGCAGAGCCTACGGAGCAGCCAACACCACCCGGCGTTCCTTCTGCGACCCGACGTGCCATCCATCAGCCATCGCCTTATTTTTTTGTGTCGTTTCTCGACTTCTCTTTGTCCTCCGCTGAGCACTGCCCAGCTGCAACTCGGGCGTTCTCCATCGGACAACACCTCCTCAGGCGCAACGAGCCTCTCGCCATACGCGCTTGGCAGGTTTACTCGCCCACGACAGTCACTCTGCATCATCAGCTGTTGTCGCCTTTCAATCGGACGGCCTCCTTCTCGCCACTAATTGGTATGTATTTGCTGTTGTCGGCAGCCTTGCTTCAGCTCCATCCTACCGGTTGAGCATATCTTGCTCCTCAATGCCTTCTCCGCCTATCCCTTTTCTTTGCTTTCCTTTGCCTCTTGTCCTCGCCCATATTCTACTTATTCGACATTGCCCCCGTGTGGTTAGCTCAACAAGACCACTTCGACATAGCCCCGATTGTTTTGCCTCTGTTTCTCCTCTTGGCTTCCTATTCCAAAACCTTTATTACCTGTAGCCAAGAAGCCCCTAGCCTGCCAGCGCTTACCACTAGCACCATTCGTTTCGGACAAAGAACACATCCGTTTGTACCTTTCCCCATACGGGTACAAACCTACAAACCTACAAAACAAAGGCTAACACTCCACCCGGTCCGCTCAGCGCCTTACGATACATAAACATTTCTCCCTCACACCTCGGACTCGAGGAGTGCATCTTGCTTCCCAGTACCTTCGCCTCCTATCCGACGCGAAGACAGATACACATCTGCAAGCATGGCACCGCACAATGACTCAGGGCCTTCGGCTCGGCGGCCACGAGCGTAAGTCTTGAACGAATGCATCCCCTTCTCCCGCAACACATCCGCGACAACTTCAAAAACGACCAATTCGACACGCAGATCGATCACCAACCATCCTGCGCCTGATCAGACCCTGTTACTAACGCGGTGCCATAACAGCCCGACCATCACAATAGACACCACTGCCGTCAACTCTCCACCACCCACAATGCCCGACGATGGCATCCCCATATACTCCAACTCACCCGTTTCCCCCGCCGGCGAGATGGCACAAAGCCCAACCTCAATAATAGATCCCTCAGGAAACTCATTGTCCGCACCACACTCGCCACTAGGCGGCAATCCAGCACGGTTAGGTCCCGGTGCGTCACCAAGGCTCGGCGCTCCGGCTCGGCCACAACTCCAGACAAACACCTCTTTCGAGAGTCGCGACAGCCGCCCAACAAGCCCGCACAATGTCTCCAGTCCCGTCCTCGGACGTGGCGAGAACGGTGCCGGCTTCCTCACAGTACCCAACACCCACCGGTCACGGCAGAACTCGGTTGATTCCGACGACGGCTCGCATTCGGTTGCTGTCTCCGAAACCGTCATCGGCAGCTCTACCAGCGGCGGCGACAAGAACATCCGCTCCATGTCCATGGACGACCTGAACGACCGCATCATGAAGGACCCCGACGCACTCAAGCCCGATCTGGGCAAGGAAGCCGATTTTGTTGTCGACAACAACCCCTTTGCCTTCAGCCACGGCCAGCTGGCCAAGATGTTTGATCCCAAGAGCTTGTCCGCCTTCTACAGCCTGGGCGGCCTGAGCGGTCTCGAAAAGGGCCTGCGGACCGACCGCAGGGCCGGCTTGAGCGTGGACGAGACCAGCTTGGACGGTGCCGTCTCGTTTGAAGAGGCGACGGGCAGAGGCGATGGCAAAGCACCCACGGCTGCTGTCCATGCTGCTGCCGCCGCATCGGCCTCGGGTGGCTCGGCCGCGGTCTCTTTCACCGACCGGAAGCGCGTCTACAAGGACAACCGGCTGCCCGAGAAGAAGGCCAAGTCGCTGCTGCAGCTGATCTGGGTCACGTTGAACGACAAGATCCTCATCATGCTGTGCATTGCTGCTGTCGTCTCTCTGGCTGTCGGCTTGTACCAGACCTTTGGCACAAAGCACGACGCCGAGCACCCGGCCGTCGAATGGATCGAGGGTGTTGCCATCATTGTGGCTATTCTGATTGTCGTCATTGTCGGCTCGCTCAACGATTGGCAAAAGGAGCGCCAGTTCACCAAGCTCAACCGCAAGAAGAAGGACCGCAACGTCAAGGCCATCCGGTCCGGCAAGATCCAGGAAATCTCCATTTACGACATCCTCGTCGGTGATGTGCTGCACCTCGAGACCGGTGATATGATTCCCGTCGACGGCATTCTCATTGAGGGTTACAACATCACCTGCGATGAGAGCCAGGCCACTGGTGAATCCGACCTGATCCGCAAGCGTCCCGCCGACGAAGTCTATGCCGCCATCGAAAACCACGACAACCTCAAGAAGATGGATCCCTTCATCCAGTCCGGTGCCCGCGTCATGGAGGGTGTCGGCACCTTCCTCGTTACCGCGACTGGTGTCAACTCTACCTACGGCAAGACGCTCATGTCGCTGCAGGACGACCCCGAAATCACGCCTCTGCAGGCCAAGCTCAACACCATTGCCGACTACATTGCCAAGCTTGGTGGTGCCGCCGCTCTGCTGCTGTTTGTTGTCTTGTTCATCGAGTTCCTTGTCCGCCTGCCCAAGATGGACAAGTCCGTCACCCCCGCCGACAAGGGCCAGGATTTCCTCAACATCTTCATTGTCGTCGTCACTATCATTGTCGTCGCCGTCCCCGAAGGTCTCCCGCTCGCTGTCACTCTTGCTCTCAGTTATGCCACCGCGCGAATGGTCAAGGAAAACAACCTGGTGCGCCAGCTCAAGGCCTGTGAGGTCATGGGCAACGCGACCACAATCTGCTCGGACAAGACGGGTACACTCACGCAGAATCGCATGCGCGTCGTTGCTGGCACCGTTGGCACAGCCCACCGCTTTGGCGAGCAGGGCCGCGCTGATGCCCAGACGTCTTCGGCCCCTGCTGCAGGCGTCGAGAACAGCCAGGCCAACGACTCTGGTGCTGCGAGCCGCTCTCCGGTTGTCGGCGACGCGCGCGAGCTCAGCGCCGAGGAAATGACCACCAGTCTCGGCAAGGATGTGCGCGATCTGCTGCTCAAGTCGATTGTCATCAACTCTACTGCTTTCGAAGGCGATGTTCACGGCAAGCCCGAGTTTATCGGTTCCAAGACGGAGTCGGCACTGCTCACGTTTGCGCGCGAGCACCTTGGCATGGGCCCGGTCAGCGAGGAGCGCGAGAACGCGCCCAAGACTCTGCAGCTGATTCCCTTTGACTCTGGCCGCAAGTGCATGGGTGTTGTCGTTGAGCTTCCCAATGGCCGCGGCGCCCGCCTGCTCGTCAAGGGCGCGTCCGAGATTCTCCTGGCCCAGTGCACGCAGATCCTGCGCGACCCCTCCCGTGATGCTGCCCTGTCTCCCCTGACCGAGGACAACCGCGAGACGCTGGTGGCCATGATTGACAACTACGCCTCGTCTTCTCTGCGCACGATCGGTCTCGTCTACCGCGATTTCCACCAGTGGCCTCCTGCCTACGCCCGCCGCAGCGAGGGCTCGGCCGGCGATGTCTTGTTTGAGGACATCTTCAAGAACATGGGCTTCATCGGTCTCGTTGGCATCAAGGATCCTCTCCGTGA
Source organism: Ophiostoma ips (assembly GCA_019925475.1). Classification (NCBI taxonomy): domain Eukaryota; kingdom Fungi; phylum Ascomycota; class Sordariomycetes; order Ophiostomatales; family Ophiostomataceae; genus Ophiostoma; species Ophiostoma ips. The sequence goes on from JADHKN010000117.1 coordinate 24,002, forward strand.
CGGCGTGCGCGAGGCCGTTGCCGACTGCCAGCGTGCTGGTGTGGTCGTGCGCATGGTCACGGGCGACAACCGCATCACGGCGCAGGCCATTGCCAAGGACTGTGGTATCTTGCACGAGGACAGCGTGGTCATGGAGGGCCCCGTGTTCCGCAACATGAACCGCGACGACCAGATGGCCATTATTCCGCGGCTGCACGTGCTCGCGCGGTCGAGTCCCGAGGACAAGCGCATCCTGGTGCAGCGTCTCAAGGAGATGAACGAGACGGTTGCGGTGACGGGCGACGGTACCAACGATGCGCCTGCTCTGAAGCTGGCGGATGTCGGCTTCTCGATGGGCATCTCCGGCACCGAGGTGGCCAAGGAGGCGTCGGCGATTATTCTCATGGACGACAACTTTGCTTCGATTGTGGTGGCGCTCAAATGGGGCCGGGCCGTCAACGATGCCGTCAAGCGGTTCCTGCAGTTCCAGCTGACGGTCAACATTACGGCCGTGGCCCTGACGTTTGTGTCTGCCGTGGCCAGCAGCGACGAGGAGAGTGTGCTGACGGCTGTGCAGCTGCTGTGGGTCAACCTGATCATGGACACGCTGGCTGCTCTGGCGCTGGCGACCGACCCGCCGCACCACACGGTTCTGGACCGCAAGCCGGAGCGCAAGGGCGCGTCGATTATCTCGACGACGATGTGGAAGATGATCATCGGCCAGGCACTCTACCAGCTTGCCATCACGTTCATGCTCTACTTTGGCGGGCGGCAGATTCTCCCGTCGCAGGACAAGGACTCGGACGACGCGCAGGTGCAGACGATGGTGTTCAACACGTTTGTGTGGATGCAAGTGTTCAACCAGTGGAACAACCGGCGCCTGGACAACCGCTTCAACATCTTTGAGGGTCTGCTGAAGAACTGGTTCTTTATCGGCATCTCGGCCATTATGATTGGCGGCCAGGTGCTGATCATCAAGGTCGGCGGGCGGGCCTTTAACATTGCCGGCAAGGGCCAGACGCCGGTGATGTGGGGCTATGCGATTGCGTTTGGCGCGATCTCGATCCCGGTGGGCATGGCGATCCGGCTGATCCCGGACTCGCTGGTGGAGAGCCTGGTGCCGAGCTTTGTCAAGCGGCTGATCGAGGCCAAGAAGAAGGAAGAGGAGGAGGCAGAGCGGGCGGAGCGGGTGCCGGGGCTGCCGGTGGCGGATCCGTACAAGTACGACGAGCGGTTCGACGCGCTGCCGCCGGCGCTGGGCGACGTGCGCGACGAGCTGGCGTGGCTCAAGCGCGTCAAGGGCGGGCGGCTGAACAACCTCAAGTTTGCGATCAAGCACCCGCGCGAGACGTTTGCGCTGCCGCGGTCGCGCAGCGCGTCGCACTCGCACGACAACTCGCGGTCGCACTCGCGCGCCAACTCGCAGTCGCACTCGCAGTCGCACTCGCGGTCCAACTCGTTCCAGATGGCCAACGCCAACGCCGCCGCCGCCGCCAACAGTGGCAGTGGGCTGCCGCCGCCGCCGGCCACGCCGACGCGCGAGGACAGTTTCGGCTCGACGCAGGGCCACGGCCTCGCGGGCGGTCTGGGCACGACGCCGACGGCCACGCCGGACTCGCGGCGCCGGTCGCGGTCGATGCGGTCGGCGCGGTCGCGGTCCAACTCGGCCCTGGGCGCGCCGACGGTCATGGCGGGCATCATTGCCGGCAGTGTGGCCGTTGGCTGGTCGCCCATCGACCGCAGCAACAGCAACATCAACTTCCCGCCCAGCAGCACTGCGGCTGCTCCTTCTGCTGCTGCTGCGGCGTCTTCCTCCCAGCTCGCAACCACTGCGAGCTCGGCCGAGCCGGCTGACACCAAGAAGAACTAGATGCCACGACGTCTTTTTTATGTTGCAATAACCACCTGCTCTTATACCCCCCCATTTTTTGTATCTACCATTTTATGTCCCCCCCCTTGTCATTTTGCATTTTGCTTTCCATTTCTTATTTCTTGTCTCTTTTGTCTCTTTTTGTCAACAGGGCACTGCTTCGTTTTCATAGCAACGCATTTGCCGGATTAACCCTTCCTTATATATAATTTTGCTTGGCTGATTTACCTCGCCTGGTTTTGTACAACAGCTTGCCTGGCTTACACAGGTCGATAGACGATATACTGCTTCGGAGCGGTCGAATAACAGATGAAATACACTGTGTTGATTTGAGGATGAGTTGATATTATTATGAGGATGCAGAATAGTGAATAATATCACATGCCACCGTCAAACATGAAAGAATAGACTCGAGGTTCGGGATGACTAATCAATGACGCAGCTGCCCCGCAGAGCAACATCAGCCAGCACCAGCTAATACGCGTGACTGTTTGACTTGTCAAGTACTCAAGCAGAGCTGTCCGACCCTTTTCATGAACCACCCCAAAAATGTCCTCACCATCCAACTCCCCACGGCGCGACGGCCTATCGTCGTCATCGCCGCGGCCTCGTGTGTATGCCCATCGCGCCGCCGCCATGTCGCCGTCCCCCATGGCGTCGCCTGCCTCGCCCGCGCCCTCCTCCTCTTCGCCGGCACCACTCGACGTCGAAGATACAACTGCCAACGACAACGACGAAGACGCGCCCCGCGCCGACAGCCCCGACCTGCCGCTCACCATGACGGCGTCCACGGTGCTGCTCAACCTGCCGCGCGACGCCACGGCCGCGCTGGCGTCGGCCGGCCAGTTCAGCAAGGACAAGGTGGTGGTGCGGTTCAAGCCGGTGGGGTCGGCGCCGTCGTTGAACGGTGCTACAAGTAATAGTAGTGGCGGCGGCGGCGACGTGAGGCGCAAGATCTCATCGACACAAAAATTCGAGGCGGTGGTGGCGTTTGTGCGGCGCGCGCTCAAGGTGCAGGAGACGGAGAGCGTGTTCCTGTACGTCAACTCTGCGTTTGCGCCGGCGCTGGACGAGGTGGTGGGCAACCTGCACCAGTGCTTCAAGGACTCGCACGACCAGCTCAACGTGTCGTACTCGCTGACGCCGGCGTTTGGGTGAGGGGCGGTGGTGGTGTTTACGACGACTACGTTTAACGATTATGACTGTGCGTGATTGTTCCCGGATCTGGAGGAATGCAACATTGTTCGCTATGCTAAGATCATGCATGGAGAGAGAGGAAAAAGAAGACAAAACGCCGTGGATGCAGGGGAATGGGCAAATGAATCAGACTTGTGGAAAGACATGACAACATGGGACACGGCGCCTTGAGAGACGGCGAAAACAATGGGATATCTGCAGGAGCAAAGCACAGCAAGACCAGCGTGGCCAACAATAAGGGAGAGAAAATCACAACGCAACCGACTATCTCTTGAGGCTGCTCTGCTCGACGGCACGCGCAAACGTGTCAAACTCCTCCTGCGGCATCGGGTACGTGTGCTCGGCGGCCGGGAACGCACCGCTCTTGATGTCGTCGCGGTACGCCTCAATGGCCCGCCGCGCCTCGGCGTACACGTTGCCGTACTGCTTCACAAACTTGGGCAGCGGGCGGCCCGGCGGGAAGTTGCCCGTCAGGTCCACCTGCACGAGGATCTGGCCCGAGCACGCGCTGCCGGCGCCGACGCCGATGGTGGGGATGTCGAGCGTGTCCGTGACGATGCGCGCGACGTCGGCCGGCACGGCCTCGAGCACCACGGCAAAGGCGCCGGCCTCCTGCACGGCCAGGGCGTCGGCCAGCACGTCCAGGGCGCCCGTGGCCGTCTTGCCCTGCACGCGGAAGCCGCCCAGGGCGTTGTGGCACTGCGGCGTCAGGCCGATGTGGGCCAGCACGGGGATGCCGCCGCGGCTGCCGCGGCCGCGGGTGATCTTGTGGATGGCGGGGGCCATGTCGCGGCCGCCCTCGAGCTTGACGGCGTGGACGCGGCCGTCCTTGACGAAGCGGATGGCCGTCTCGAGCGCCTGCTCGGGGCTGATCTCGTACGAGCCCATGGGCAGGTCGCCGACGATAAAGGCCGTCTTGGTGGCGCGCGCGACCGAGCGGCAGTGCAGCAGCATCTCCTCGACGAGCACCTCGCTCGTGTCCTCCATGCCCAGCGCCACCATGGCCAGGCTGTCGCCGACGAGGAGCATGTCCATGCCGGCGGCGTCGGCCACGTGGGCCGAGGCGAAATCGTGCGCCGTGAGGGCGGTGATGGGATCCTTTTTGCGGTACATTGAGCGCAGCGTGCTGATGGTGACCTTTTTGCGCGCCGGCTTGCCAGCAGCAGCAGCAGCCGGGGCTGCCGTCCCTGCCATGGGGGAGTGCGAGCTGAAGCGGGCCGAGGCCGGGTGGATGACAGTGGCCATATTAGCCGCCAAGGGAGCATGCACGCGCCGCACAGAGGCCCGCAGGCCCGAGCCAAGAGCCGTCCGAGAGGTCCGGGCCATGACAGCCACCGCAGCTGAAGCCATAGTCATTGGGAGTTAATCAGTTGATTCTTCTTTAAAAATCAAAAGGCTTCTTTCTTTCCGATCAGCCGTAGTCTAGCGCTTGGTAGACCGCAGTCGCACGGGAAGGGATGGTGATATGTGGAACAAAATCCTCCAGGAAGCGTGATTGCGTGCAGGTAAGCGAGCGTGAAGGGAAGAGAAGAAAAAAAAAGGAAACGGTCTCGTGGCCATTTCCCGAGGCATCGTACGCCCTTTTTATATGTTTTGAGGCCATGATGGTATTTACCGTGTACAATTGAGCACTTATAGCCGTTTCGGGCAAGTATGAGAAAATCCCGAAAATCAATGCCTACTCGTACGCTGCCGTTGCAACCGCCCCCATAATATAGTGCGCACCTCGCCGAATACAGCACCTGGGGGGGCAGTTGCAGCCGCCGGATGCGCTTTCTGCCCCTCACGTCAAACGGCAAGAGCGACCTGTCAGTTCTTGCCCGTCTGTCATTTGGCATAGTAGATTATTGTAGGATACGATATCTATCAATTTGTTATTTTCAATTTTTTTTTTTTAATTTTTTCTAAAAATCCAAGAAGCAGCAACCGCCATGCTAGTCTTACGTCATTCAGGGCCCAGTGGCAACCGCCTACTGGTCTTGCCCCCCCCCTCACGCCTAGCGGCCTACCCCATTGGGGGCAAATCCAGAGCTCAGCAATCACGATAAGCCCCAAGTAAGAAAACCACCAAAGCTCTCCCACTAATAAAACGGCCACCACAACCAACGCGACGATTCCCCTCGAGCATCTTTCACGTCACGCTCATCCCCCACATACAATGTCAGAGACTGAGCGCGGCTCGCTCAAGGCCACGCATCGCGCCGCCGAGCGCCGCCGGGCCGCCATCGAGTCCGGCGCCGTCCGCTACTCGCCCGCCGACCCCGACGCCTACGGCGATGCCGTGCGCACCGCCATCGAGGCCTACGAGCGGTGCGACCGGCTCGTGGCGCAGCTGGCGCTGTTCAGCACCAACGAGTCGGCCGAGGACATTGCCACGGCCCACCTGCCGTACCTGCTGGTGCCCTTTTACATTGCCGAGCTGGCCCTGAAGATCCCGGCCTACTCGTCAACGTCGACGCCAGCTTCACGCCCAGCCGAGCGGCGCGCGGTGCTGAAGCGCGCGCGCGACGCGTACGAGCGGTTCCTGCACCAGCTCGAGGGCTACGGCCTGCTGGCGGCCAACTACGTGCGGCTGCTGCACGCGTACGCCGAGGATCCCAGCGCGTTCAGCACGGTGGGCAGCGTCAGCGGGTCGTCGACCGGCACTGGCGGCGGCGGAGCACGCGGTAGCAACCCACAGGCCGGGCTGGCGGGGCTGGCGGACCCGGCGGCGCGGCGCAACGCCAAGATTGCCAACTTCCAGGCGGAGAAGGAGCTGCGGGGCAAGCTGGACGTGCTGAAGCAGCGGCAGCAGCAGCGGCGCGAGCTCAAGCGGCGGCGACGGCTGCGCATCCAGGAGGAGGAGGGGGGGAGCTCGGAAGGTAAAACCAACAGTGACGACACAGGAGAAGCCGAGGAAGATGAGGAGGAGGACGACGAGGACGAAGAGGAGGCCCGCAAGCTGTATCTGGCGCAGATCTACTACTGCGTGCACATGGCGTTCCAGGGCCTGGACGGCATCAATGTCGAGGACGACATGCTGGCCAACGCGCCGGCGCCCCGGGAGCCGGAGCGAGGCGGCTCGGGCAGTACCGCCGGCGGCCTCGGCGACAACCGGCAGCGGTCGGCGGCAGCGGCGGCAGCGAGGGACGACAGCCTGAGCGCGCGCATCGACCGGCTGAACCTGCAGCACAACGGCGGCGCCTCGCTGCAGGCGCTGGGCGCGGGGGCGCCGACGTGGGCGGGCGCGCGGGGCGGGCCGCTGCTGTCCAAGGAGGGCCGGCCGAAGCAGCCGTTTACGATCACGGCGGGCAGCAACCTGGGGATCGGCAACAACCGGGCGCAGATGGCCAAGAACGTGTTCCGGCCGGGCCACAACCTGCCGACTATGTCGATCGACGAGTACCTGGAGGAGGAGCGGCGGCGCGGCAACATTATCGAGGGCGGCGGGCCGAGCAGCGGGCTGGCGCCGGAGCCGGACGAGGACAACTACGACAAGGCGGATGCGGAGACGATGAAGGCGCGGGCGTGGGACGAGTTTACGGAGGCGAACGCCAAGGGGTCGGGCAACACGCTGAACCGGGGGTGATGGGGGGGGAACTACTCGTATTTTTAGGTTAATCTTAAAATGAATGACGCCAAAGAATGATGTTAGGTCGAGGTTAAGCCCGTAGTGCAGGTGGTACAGTACAGTACAAGCTTTACTGTGGGGCCGCTGTTGCCACTTTGATCCGATCCGCCTACAGTAAACTTTGACGTGACCTCTCACCTTGGTCGTCTCTACTCTGTATTCGATCCAACACAGCAACCATGTTGGCTCGGTCTGTGTACCGGTCGTCACCAGTGCGAGCGGCTGTGCTGTGCTCGGCACGGACGCCGTGTCTGTTGTTGCGTCCCGGGTTTTCGACTCTAGGATGCGCAGCTAGGGATATTCGAGGCATCTCACATTCAGCCTCAGCAGCAGCAGCAGCAGCAGCAGCAGCAGCATCATCATGCCAGCCACGTCCAGCATGCCGACGATTACCTTGCCTTCTGCCTCAATGGCGATCCCAGCGAAAGGTCTCGACGACATCGCCATCGCCCTCCCCCCAGCACGACCCCCTCCACATCCTCTTCTGCGGCACCGACGACTTTAGCTGCGTCGCGCTGCAGGCGCTGTACGACGAAATGGTGGCCGCACCCGCGACGCCGCACGCGCCCGCATCGATTGCCTCCATCCAGGTGCTCGTGCGCCCGGCCAAGCGCACGGGCCGCGGGCTCAAGGCCGTCGTGGCCAGCCCCGTGCAGCGCCTCGCGCAGCAGCTGGGCCTGCGCGTGCACGAGCGCGACACCTTTACGGGGTGGCGGCCCGATCCCTCGCTACCAATCAACATGGTGGTGGCCGTCTCGTTTGGCCTGTTTGTGCCCCCGCGGATCCTGCGGGCGTGCGCGTACGGCGGGCTCAACGTGCACCCGTCGCTGCTGCCGGACCTGCACGGGGCGGCGCCCATTGAGCACGCGATCCTGCGGGGGCGCGCGCGCACGGGCGTGACGGTGCAGACGCTGCACGAGACGACGTTTGACGGCGGGCGGCGGCTGCTGGCGGCGGGGGCAGATACTGATATAGAATCCGACGACATGTTCCGCATCGACGACACGACGACGGCGCAGGCGCTGCGGCAGCGGCTGGCACCGGTGGGGGCGCAGCTGCTGGTCGAGGTGCTTCGGCAGGGGCTCTTTCTGCCGGGGGGGGTGGAAACTACGAATGAAACAGAAAAAAAAGAGAGAACCGGCACGCCGGCACCAAAGCTGAGCAAGGCGGACCAGGAGATCCAATGGTCTACGACGGCCGCGCAGATCGACCGGCAGGCGCGCGCGCTGGGGCCGGTCTGGACGCACATTGTGGGCCAGCAGAAGAAGAAGCAGGTCACGCGGCGCGTCATCCTGGAGGACGTCGGGTTGGCGGCGTGGCCTGGCGTGGACAAGAACGTTGGCAAGGACGCTGCTGATGAAGAAACAGATGCGGTGACGTTTCAGGCGGCTGGCAGAGAAATTGTCCTGCCCGTGTTTGTGGACGGCACCGACATTCTGCTGCCCGTCGGCGTAGAGAAGACGGCCGGCACGGACCCCAACCGGGCTGCCCTCCGCGTCCGCCAGGCCAAGGTCGAAGGCTACTCGACCACGACGGCAGCACAGGCCCTGGGGCGGTATGTGACCAAGACGGCGGCCAGTAGAATATCATGGGATGTAGTCACGGGCACGACTGGAGAAAGGTAGAAAGACGAAATAAAATGAAATGAAAGAAAATAAAATTGATGCTAACTATAGTACAATATGACAGACTAATTGTCCTGCCACTGGATGTGCAAGCGCGCAATATATGCTAATGTCGTGATACATTCGCGCCGCCGTAGATTTCGTTACTCATACTACTGCATACGGCCCATGCCGTTCCATGCTATGTCCGTGAGAAAGAAAGAAAAAGTAAAAACAAGACAGAAAAAAAGAAAGAAAGAAAAGAAACATTAATGATTAGTTCTTGAGATCAACAGAGCCATCCGTGGACTCGTCGTCGAGTGGCCCGTGCAGGTCCTCCTCAAAGACGGGCTCCGGCTCGTTGACGTCAAACTTGGTCTTAAAGTGCCGGAGGTCGGCATTGACCGTCGAGCTGTTGGACCGGCGCCGGGCATTGGCAAAGTTAAAGGCCTCGGGCTCGTCGAGCACCTCCTCGCCCATGCTGCCCCAGTTGCCGCGGCCGTTGCCGTTCTTCTTGGTCTTCTTGGGGTCGGTGTCGGCAAAACCCGACTTGGAAAAGTACTTGGGGAGGGGGTCGTCGAAGGAGACGGTGTCGGCCACGTGGTGGCGGTCGTTGAACTTGTGCGAGCGAGTCACTGAGATGTTAGTATTGCTGTCCGTGGGTATCTTGGATAGTGCTGCATACTCGTGATGTATGGTGATGATGATGGATGGGATGCTGTTTTGAGAGAATGATAGAAGAGACAGAAGAGGAAAGGAAAAGAAGAGACAGAAGAGGAAAGGAAAAGAGCAAAGGAATGGCGGAAAGGAAGAGTGTTGTTATACGAGTACAAGTAGGTGCGGGGTCTGATAACATAGGGATGTGCACCAGTAAGGAGACGTCATGTCGGGATATACGGGATGATGTAGACAGGACAAAGAAAGACGGGACGGACTAGGTACTTTTGCAGACGAACGGGCGGTAGTAGGGTGACTTACTGTTTGTGGTGTCCGAGGTAGGAGATAAACGCTGGATGGTTGCGTGTATGATAGATAGTTGGACTTGGATCAATAAAAGGAGAGTCTTTGGATGTTGAGATCAGAAAAAGAGGTAGAAAGAGGTGAAAAGAAAGGTGAAGAGAAAGTGAAGAGAAAGCAGAGAAGAGAAAGTAAGGTTGGAAGAGAAACGTAGAGGATTGAAGAAGACACAAGGTGTGTAGAGAAAACAAGGCGTGTGAGGCAGAGTGTGTTTGTGGATGGCTGTTCAGAGGTAAACGTAGGAGTCGAGTCGGGAGAGGTGAAGCCTTTATACTGCTGCCACCGGTGGGGAGGCCAGATGCCGAGCGTCGATATACGGAGTATCGTAGACAAGCTGGCGAGGAAGGAGCCACCGGCTGCAATGTTCTCTCTACTTCGGTGACGTCTTACAGTGCACACAGTACGCAAGCCTGGCGATGCCATTGGGGAATGACTCGGACGTCGCGTGACCGTGTGTCCCCAACAGTATGCGTATGAGTAACACGACGAGGCCAAATTGATTAAGTAACTGCTATGCTGGAGACAAAGGCCTGCCAAGCTCTTTTGAGTGCCGGTTTCTAGTCTTAATAACACGAAATAGTATCTATCAGCCATTCTTCCGTGTCTCTTCTACGAGCTCGTCATTCATTCTCTCCTATGCCTTATGTTTCTTCTTATTCTTCCAATATTCTTCTAATATTCACGAAAATCCCATCATCGCCATCACCTCATCCTGTGGTACTCTAGAGCTTGTGTGGGTCGGCTGATGTCACAGCATCGCAATTATGGGGCACCATTGGCCAAAACCGTACTCCGTACCGGCTACGGAGTATGCCAGCACTCAATTTAACCCGTCAATTGACCTCACTACTCGTACGCCGGACAGCGCCCGCGTGCAGCACGATGGTGTGACTCCCTGCATTTACCCCGCAAAACGATCACGCTAGGACCGCAGCTCGAGTGGGTCCACTCGGCTGCACTGTGCCATGGAAATGCATAGAAACACTGTGCACCCGCCTCTGCTCCGTACAGTACACAGTATGAGTACGAGGAGAGCACGCCCCTACTCCGTAGACTCCTGGACTCCTGGACTCCTGGACTCCTGGACTCCTAGACTCCACCGAGGCCGCGTGACCATGATCACCAGACAACGCGAGCACTGATACGTAATGCATTTCTTGTACGAGTAACGTGTCCGGAGATGGAGGATGAACGGTGGTTGATCTATGTCTGCTAAGGACTATTCGTAAAAAAATGTGAATGCTGCTCGTACGAGTCATGGCCGGCGTCTTAGTGAGCACATCGGCGCCGAAAGTCAAGACGACAGGTGACAGCGTGACAGGGCATTTCCTGTAGTACAGAAGAGTGATCGGCAAGTATTTACCCCTCTATCATGGCGTCTTCAGCACTGTTGCCGATTGCGTCAACGTCCGAGACACGCCTAGATAAGCCTGCTACCTAAAGGCAGCAATGTGAGTCAGAACAAGTGATGGAATCATCTAGAGATAGTGGCAGTCAGAAAAGGGGAATGATAAAGATGAGATATTATGTATGAGTTATGAATACGCGTACGAGTAGAGTATCGGATTGAATAGATTGAATACGAATAGATTACGAATAGAAACCAACATGAAGCTTTTATCGTGCTTCAAGTAGCTACAAACCTTGGATACGAGTATGATCAGGCGGAAGAAAATAAGGTTATCTAGAGTCTGGCAGTTGACGATGTGATCCCTTGAGTACGAGTAATACGAGTATTCGTACAAGGTTGCTGTACAAGTAGTACAATACTCACTGCACTACGCAGTAGCAGCAGCTGAGAGATATCACCAACAGCTCTACTCGTACTCGTGATTGAGCAATGGCTCCTTGACAAGGCTACCGCGGCCAACCGGATGTCAAGTTGCCGTTATCTCTTCCGCTTTTATCTCTTCAGCTTATGCATAAATCAGGGTCCTGATGTTGACAGTTACTCATCTACTTGTCCTAGGGATAGCTCGTATCTTTCGTCTCTTTTTCAAAACTTGAGCTCTAAATTAAATCAAATCAAATCAAAACAAAACAAATCAAGTACTCGTATTCAAATAATCAAATAATCACATACCAACTCTCACTGATCTTCTACGAGTATTCTCACAGCAGCTGCACTTGCTCTTGAACCGTACTCGTACCTGCACCACATCAGCCTCGCATGCAGGACATTTTCCATTTCCCACACGTCAGTCCCACCCGATCCCGCTTGATCCCGCAGCTCGCCTATCAGGCAGCCCGCTTCTCGGCATCAACGTCACTACGCCTAGGAATATGCTCCGACCTCGCTTGGCTCGATGGTACTGACGTTGCCGGTCAGTTGCCTATCAGAAGAGCCACCGTTGTACCCGTTTTCTGGATGTCCCCCCGTGAAGCCAACCACAAGCCGCGGTGTTAGCCTGGTCCTTCTACGAGCAACTCGTACGATAGCCACTCGCAGCTCACTACTCCTCGCTGCCACACCATGGCCGGCGCCCAACCAGGGCTGGGCATCTTGCCCGACGACATGCCCGGCACCCCATCCGTCGTCCTTCCTCACCGCCATGTGCTGTCACCGCGGGTCACGCGGCGCCGGCGGTTCTGGCTCGAGTTTTCTGTTCTGCCCTACTCCTCCTCCTCCTCCTCCTCCTCAGAACAGGGACAAGACGGGAAAGACGGGAAAGACGGGAAAGACGACAATGTCCCCGCCGTGCGCTTCCCGCAGTTTGGCCGGCTGCCCCCGGAGATCCGCCTGCTTGTGTGGGAATTTGCCCTGTGCCAGCCGCGTGTTGTTGTGATTACGTCGCGCTACGAAGATTACACGCCGACCGAGAAGAGCCCGCCCTGGACACCGCCGCCAGCCGAGCTGCCCGCGCTCATGATGGTCTGCCGCGAGGCCTACGCACAGGCCAAGACGTTTTACGAGCGCGCTTTTGCCTGGCGCGTGCCGCACGTGCTCCTCGATGACGACGAATCTCCAGCGGTCCGAGGCTACCACCAACCGGCCACTGAATACAAAAGGCCCGGCGGCCCCGGCTGCTGGTTCAACTTTGCCTACGACTCGGTCTATCTCCGGGGCGAGCTCGAGCCCTGCCTCGACGCCGCCAGCGCGTCCATGGTCTACCACGTGGCGCACGCCGACGCGCGGCGCGTGCGCTACGTGGCGTGCAGCGCCGCCGACCTCGGCGTCGGCGAGCTCATGGCCAGCCAGCTGTATGCGCGGCTGTTTCCCATCATTGACCATTTCAAGATCAAGCAGTGTCTGAATATCGTGACGCCGGCGGCGGCGGCGGAGGAGGACGACGAAGCGGCCACCGAGCAGCTCACCACGGCGGCCACCATTGTCGTGACGCAGCGCAACCCGAGCGGCGGCATCGGCTACGAAAGCAACGGCCAGCGGCGGCAGCGGCTCAACGACACGGAGGCGAGCTGCATGTCGGTCAGTGCGGCGGACATTCGGCGGTATGCTGGCAACATGGGCAGTCGCGGGGCGTACGCCAAGGACAGCAGCAGCAGCAGCAGCAGCACCAACAATAACGTCTGCCAACAGGTGTGGGACCAGTGGACCAACAGCCGCAACGTGCCGCTGTTGGCGGCCAACAACCAGGCCCGCACCGCCGCGGCACGGCCAGCTGCCGACAGTGGGGAGTCTACGAGTAGCACGCCCGCAGAATCCGAGAGAGACCCAGAAACACAGCCGCCGCTCGCAGACGCAGCCTTGATGGACCACATACCATACTCCAGGACCAGCGGCGGCGGGCCGGCAAAGGAGACGATGCGCATTGTCATGGTGGCCGAGGACCAGCTTTACAGCACGCTCGAGGCCATTGAAACAGTGCGAATGCATGCCATGACGGTGGGAGCGGTTTGAGCTCCTCTAATCTTTCTTTTCTTTTCTTTTCTCTTCTTTCTCTTTTTTTTCCTTTGCATACTTGAATCATTGATATCCTCGTCGTTTGTACTCGTACTGCTTGCACATCTCTCACCTCTCATCGGTTGATGACGTCATTGATGCTATTATATTGGATTATCATCACTACGTAGACCATTGAATAGAACACCATGCAAAGCAGTAAACACAAACCAGTAAAACAATAATAATAATAACCGTATGCCAACGCCGAGGGTATGGAGTGAAGAGTCCCGTGTCCACCCAACTTGTATCCGCTTGTTTTGGGGAAAAGGAAGCCGTATGTTCAGCCACTTGTCCATGCTATATCCTACACACAACATTTTTTTTTTTTTTTTGATAGTCGGTCCTGCACCTACTCCAGCTTGTGTGGATGGCGCAGCTTCTCAAAGGCCGGCATCGGCGTCTCGCCGCCGCCGCTGCCCTTGATGCCGCCCAGCAACCAGTCCGTCAGCCCGACAAAGCGCGCGCCCACGCTGCGCTCCCACTCGCTGCCCGAGGCCACGTGCTCGATCGTGTGGCTCAGCACGCGGCCCTCGCTGTCGAACTCAAAGATGAACAGGCCCGTGAACTCTTTGGGGTCGTCGACCGCCTGGCCCGTGCCGACCACGGCGCGGCGGGAGGGGGAAGGGGGGGTTTTTACGCCCTGGTCTTCAACGATACCCGCCCCCGGCTTCGAAAGACCTTTGAAAAAAGATAAAAAAGCCCCGCCGCCGACGGTGCGCCACCGCACCACCAGCTGCTCGTCGCCGGCGCCCGCGCGCGGCTGGTAGCCGGCCACGGTGTAGGCGAGCGGCGACTGGCCGGTCATGCGCTCCGACAAGATCTCGAGCTTGACGTTGCCGACGAGCGGCACGCGGTTCCACGCGAGCGGCGACGTCCAGAGCGCGGCAATGTAGGCGACGCGGCCGGACACGACGGGCAGGTGCGGGTGCGTCGACGGGAACAGGTGCAGCGAGATGGTGGGCGCGAGGATCTCCGACGGCAGCGGCGACTGCAGCAGCGTCGGCATGCGCTCCTGGAGGATACGCAGGGCTGATTGTTAGGGGGGGGTATGAACATAGAAGCATAGAAAGGTGAAAAGAGAATGGACATACTTTTGCCTAGCTTGAGTGTTCGCTCATCTGGCGGCTTTTCGTTCCGCGGCTGGCCGCCCAGGCCGGCTGGGAACGAAGGACTGAACCAGACCGGGGGCAGGGTCCGGCTGGAGGGCGGGATGGCGGTGTCTGCAGCTGGTGAAGGTGACGGTGCTGGTGCCGGTGCTGGTGATGGTCGGCTGCTGGGGTGGAGGGACTGGGACTGGAAGAGACGCCGCCGCCCTGGACGGGCCGACGCTGCCGACGAGGTCGCGGTCGAGGTCGAGGCCGATGCTGCCGACGCTGCGAGACGGTGTGTCACGGCGCACGCCGGCTGCAGGCGCAGAGGCGTAGCCAGCATGGCTGTGCAAACGAGGACCAGGCGTGGTGGCCACCCCTGCCAACGGGCGCGGCGAACGGCAAATAGTGATTAAGCGAAGACGGCAGCAGGAGGTCGGACGATGGCCGGCTGCTCGGCGACGGCCGGTGACGTGGACACGGGAGGGCAGGACTTGTGGACGAGAGCGGCTGGAAGCCAGGAGATGCACAAGCTTGTCGCCCGTTAGTACTCGTACTCGTAGGAAACAAAGACAAAAAAAAATCACCACTGACCGGTCCCAGTAGGGAATCGTCGATGCCCTTATGATGTCAGGAACGCCGGCGCGCTAGGCGTTTGCCGACATCACCCCACTATATTTCCCCCAAAACAGCACCTACAACAACTGATAATCAGCCCACACGGTGAATACGGGCAAACGCAGCATTCCAGAGAGTCTGACTGGCTGATTATAAAGTTGAGATGATAATAACGTAGTGTATGCTGTGGTTAAGAAACGTAAAAGGCAAAAATGAAGAGCAGAAAAAAAAGAGAAAAACAAAGTAGGAAAAAAAAAAGAAAAAAAGACAAAAAAAAAAGAAATGCCCACGCGCGGAATCGAACCGCGAACCTTTGCATTACGAGTGCAACGCTCTACCATTGAGCCACGGGGGCGCTTGTTGTTGGAGAGTCGCTAGCCCGGTCGGGTTATATCGTTAGTCAGCAGACCCCTCGCGCTGGCCAATGGCCGACCCGCTCCAACGCCTAGGCCCGCCCAGTCCGCCTACAAAAGTACGAGTCCTCCGTAATACGAGTCCCCCCCCCTCGTGCTCCGTACCGTAGTCCGCCCTGCCCGCCCGCAGCTGATGATAATAGCCCCTGAAAGAGAGGCCCGTCACAAGCCCATGCAGCCCCACGTGACCACCTGAGGGCCCCCCCCCGTCTCGGGACAACAAATCAGGAGCCTGCCTCCCTGCATCGACGTATCTCTCTCTTTCTCTCCCTCTCCGCAAACAACACCCACCGTCCTACCGCCATCCCGTCTACCGCTTTGCCCACCCCTTTTTGTGATCAACACACGCATCGACGACGCCTTTTTTTCGCATTTTCTTCAAGACCCGACATCTTTGCATCCTTTCTTATCAACATTGCACTTGTTGTGCTCACCGCCGCGCCACCATGAACCCCGAGTAGTACGTCCGGAGATTTCTCTGTTTTTGGCGTTTGTGTTGTTTCCATGGTCCGGGTCCAGGCGGTGTTGGCGTGCCTCTTGGGCCGTTGGCGGGCTCTTTATCCCCGGCCGTCGTCCGTGTGATGCTGCCGTTGCTCGTCGGTGATCTGTTGCTAACAAGCTGCCAGAGTTTCCCCGCGTCTTTATCCCGCTCTGTCCATCTGTCGACACGCCTGTCTTTCGGTGGCATCATCGCTGCATCATCGCCAGTAGCATCATCAACTCGAACCATCGCACCTTTCCATCATCGCCGACCCTCTTCCCGCTTTGCCATGCGCCCGGCTCTAACCACGTCATAGATACGACTACCTCTTCAAGCTTCTGCTCATCGGTGACTCCGGTGTCGGAAAGTCTTGCTTGCTGCTGCGGTTTGCCGACGACACCTACACCGAGTCGTACATTTCCACCATTGGTGTTGACTTTGTATGTTGTGCTGTTTCTTGCAGTTTTGAAAAAAGGATCTATACTAACGAGATAGAAAATCCGGACGATTGAGCTCGACACCAAGACCGTCAAGCTGCAGATTGTAAGTCAGATCAGACATAGCACCTATCCCCGAGCATCGACGCATCAAACCCCAAACTGACACACCCAGTGGGATACCGCCGGCCAGGAGCGCTTCCGCACAATCACGTCGTCGTACTACCGCGGTGCCCACGGCATCTGCGTGGTCTACGATGTCACGGACATGGACTCGTTCAACAACGTCAAGCAGTGGCTGCAGGAGATTGACCGGTACGCCACCGAGGGCGTCAACAAGCTGCTGGTGGGCAACAAGAGCGATATGACGGAGAAGAAGGTTGTCGACTACCAGGTGGCCAAGGAGTTTGCCGACAGCTTGGGCATCCCATTCCTGGAGACGTCGGCCAAGAACGCCAGCAACGTCGAGCAGGCCTTTTTGACCATGGCGCGCCAAATCAAGGAGCGCATGGGCACGGCCACGACCAACAACACCAAGCCCAACGTCAACGTCGGCAGCGGCCACGGCGTCAGCAACAACCAGGGCGGCGGCTGCTGCTAAGCGCCTACTTTTTTGTATATCCTCCCGGCGGCCTCGGTCGGTCCTTGGGGTTTTTTTCTTTTTCTTTTTCTTTTTCTGTTTTGACGGACTTTTTCTGTTTTGATGTCTTTTTTTTTGAATTTCGTCGTCGTCTCGGTCATCCGCAATGTTCTCAACAGGACAGACCAGCGCAGACGCCAGACACGACGAAAGACGAGAGGCATCACACGGACTTGGGCTGTCATGTTTTGCTTGTTTTCGTTTTGTGTTTCTGCTTGCTTGCTCGCTTGCTTCGGGGGCGGTAGGGGGAGGACAGACGACCGAGGACCACGAGGGAAACGACACGCTTAATGGGCTATTGACTTTTGTTTTTATTTTTTATTTTATTTTGCTGCTTTGCTGCTTCTACACGCTTTACAGTTACCGGGAACCAATACTACTATTTTGCTACTTGCGTCGTATATGAAGTGACTATTTGGGAATCACGATGAAATGAAAAAAAAAAAGAAAGTAATCAGAAATTAATCAAAAAGAATTCATAAGAATTCAAAAAGAAATCCAAGTAATCGAAAAGAAATCAAAAGAAAAAAAAGAAAAAAACAGAATAACCTGATATACATCTAAACCGAAGCATCATTCTCGTAACGCGTGACCCATATCCTACAAAGAAAAGAACTACAGAGAAAAAAGAAAAATACATCATGCCAATCCGAGCCACTTGCGCGCCTTGTTGCCCTCGATGCTCTGGCTGTGGCTGCTGTGGATGCTGTTCATGCTGCTCCTCGCCTGAAGTGCAGAACGACCTTGGCCGGCTGGCGAGCTCTGCTGCTGCTGCTGCGACGGCGATGACGACGGCGACTCGGCAGCCGGCCGTCGCAAAGGAGAGCCGCCGCTGTTGCTGTTGCTGCTGCTGCTGAGGCTGGTCTGGTTGCTGATGTTGCTGGGGCTGCTCCGGCCGGCCGCCGCCGCCACCGAAGACGACGACGACGACAGCGCCTGCACGCTGCGCAGCCCGGCGGCCTCCTTGGACTTGAGCAGCGCCGTGCGGTCGCGCATAAACAGGGGCATCAGCCGCCGCATGTCCAAGTCGTTGTCAAAGTCGGAGTCGTCGTCATCGTAGTTGCCGTCGTCGCCGTCATTTGTAGAAGACATTCTTTCCACCACCGCCCGCTCCTCGTCGCGCCGCCGCCCGACGACCTGGATGGTCTTGGCCACCAGCCGGCTGCCGGGCGCCACCAGGGCCGGCGGTGGCGCCCGGGCCACGAGCGCCGGCGCCGGCGCCAGGCACGTCGTCGTGACCGCCTTGTTGTTGTAGTTGTAGTTGGTGTAGTAGTTGCTGCTGGTGCTGCACGTGGTCGAGCACCACGAGTCGGGCTGCGACAGGAGCGACGCGGCGTCCGAGGCGGAGGAGGTGGAGGTGGTGCGCGTGGCGCGGGAGACCTGCGACCGGGCCGACGGCGCGGGCGACTGGGGCCGCGGGGCGCGGCGCACCGTGGCCGTGCTGGAGGCGCGCGCGCGGGACTGCTGGTGGTGGTGCTGATTCTGCAAGGGCTTGCGAGCTGCTACGCACGTAGGAATATGGCCGCCGCCATCGCTGTTGTGCGTGGCGGCGGCTGTGGTTGCCGTCGACAGGGCCGATCTGTGGCCGTGCTGGTGGCGCGATGACGGCGACCGCGACGGCGACCGCGACCGCAGACACATGGCGAGCACGCTGCGGACGGCGGCCACAAACGCGTCCACGTCGGCATCCGTGGCCGCCGACGTCAGCAGGTAGTTGGCCCGCGTATAGAGCGGTCCAGGTGGATCGGGCTGCTGGCACTGCGTCTGCTGCGACGACGTCGTGCTCACAAAGGACGCCGCGCTCGACCGTGGCAGAGACGACGCGCGCAGCCGCAGTGTCTGGAACCCGGGCTGTGGTTTGTAGCTGTCCAGATCCAAGCCATCCGAGCCATCTGCAACGACGACGCTGGCCACCTGGACAAGGTCGTCGCCGGCCAGCTGGCGCAGCGTCAGCACAATGCTCATGAGCTCGAGCGGGTAGTCGAGCAGCACGGTGCGGCGCGTCATGGGCGCGGCGGCAGGGTTGGTCTTGAGGTAGAGGTCGAGCTGTTTGAGCACGAGAATGGCCAGCGTCGTGGACTCGGCCGTTAGGCGGGGGTGTATACTACTACTATACCCACCACCACCTTGCGCAGCAAGGGCCTGCACGGCACTGGCCACGAGGTAGCGCACATCCAGGCGGCCGCAGCGGCCCAGGCCCATGCCCGCCGCCACGGAGGAGCCGAGCGCCGCGTCCTCGAGCTGGCCCGTGATCTTGCTCGTAAGCTCGGCCGGCACGTCGCGCTGGCTGCCCACGGCCAGCACGAGGCCGACGCGGCCGAGCAGCGGCGTCCACATGTCGGCGGACGACTCCATGCCGGGCAGATACGAGAAGAGGTCGTCGTGGACGACGGTGGTGGTGGTGCTGCTGCTGCTGCTGGCGGAAGAAGAAGAAGGGCCTGCCGAGGCAAAGTGCTCGGCAAGGATCGCCCGCAGACGGTTGTTGAGCGACAACGCGCTGGAGTGGTCGTCGGTGTCTATGCTGTAAAAGCATGGTGATGCGTCGCTGGACTGGCTGCCACCGCCGTCCTCACTGTCGACATCGACATCAACAACATTGTCATCCCGTTCGGCGCCCGGCGGCGGCGTATGGGCAGGCGTGGGCGGCTTCTTGTCCGTGCCCGTAGGGGCCTGCCTCCCCCCCGGCCCTGGAACCGTGGCACTGTACTCGGGGGGCGCATACGGGTCGTAGTCGTCCATGGTGCTGGTCATGGTGCTGGTGCTGGTGCTGGTGCTGGTGCTGGTCGAGGCATGGTGGTCGTGGTGCCGGTGGTGCGCGACGGATGAGGAGACGGGCGTCGCGGGCAGGGACGGCGCTGCTGCTGCTGCCTGCTTCTGCTTCTGCTGTTGCCGGTGCTGGTACCGGAGCTTTGCGCTGCACAGGTCCTTGCAGCACTGCACTGCCACCTCCAAGGCTGGGTTGGTGTCGCTGTCGTCAAAGTGGATCACGACGTCCTCGATCAAAGGCAGCACCTGCTCAAAGACCTCGTCATTGTCATTGTCACACCCGACGTCCGGCGACAAGGACGGCGGCTGCAGACCACTGTCGGATTTCTTTCGGGGAAGGAACATGCTGGCCGACAGCTGTCGCCGGCGGTTGCGGGCCATGCGCTCCAGGTCCTCGGCCGTCGGCAGCATGGGCACGTCCGGGACACTGGCGGCGGCCGCCGCCGCCGTCGCCGCCGTCGCCGACACCACGCTCTGCGACGCGTCGCTCAGGCACGACTGCCGGCGGCGCAGCAGCGACGGGTCGCGGCTGCTGCTGCTGAGCAAGAAGTTGGACCCCAGGCTGTGCCGGCTGAAGCTGCGGCTCCGCTCGAGCGACTGCGTGCGCCGCCATGTCGGGTCGTCGAGGCCCAGGTAGAAGACGGAGGAGGCCTCTGTTGTGGCGGCGGACGGCTTCCGCGGACGGATGAGCGACCGACCACGCGCGTCCGGTGGCGCGGGGCCAAAGCACGTGGTCAGCCGGTTGTTTTGTGATTGTGATTGTGATTGTGATTGTGATTGTGATTGTGATTGTGATTGCGACGGCGACTGCGCTTGCGCGGCAATGGCGTCCAGGCGCATGGAAATGGGAAAGATCGTGGACGTCGGGGACTGCGCGGGCGACCATCGCACGGGCGACCACCGCACAGGCGATCGTGATGTCGACAGGGTCGGCGACTGGCCCTCGTCGGACATGGGCTGCTGGTGCGACGACAGCATGGAGCGCGCAAAGGACGCGTACATGGCGTGGAGGTTGCTCGTGTCGTCGTCGGGCTCGTCGCTGTGGTGGATGGGCAGGCTAAAGCTGCGCGGGCGTCGCCGACCCTGCCACTGCTCGGACGACCAGCTGCTGCCGTCCTCCTCCTCCGTGGTCAGGTCGATGGTGTTGGAGCTGGTCTGCAGGGCGGCCGTCTTGCGGTCGAGGGCATCGGCGGCGCGCATGGCCTTTGTGATGGGGTCGTTGCTGCCATTGCTGCCATCGCCGCCATCGCCGCCATCGCCGCCGTTAAGAACTACTCCCTCATTCTGGCTGCTGCCATTCTGGCTGCTGCTGAGCTCGGTCGGGGTGCCGTAGCGCGGGGTCGCGTTCCAGAGGTTGATGCGCGGCACGCTCGTGAGCCCGCCGACGCCGCCGGCAATCAGCCGGTGGAACAGGCGGCCGGCCTTGTCCAGGCTGCCGTCCACCGAGGCATCGTGCTCGCGGATGGCCTCGATGCACAGTGCGTGGCTGGATGCTGTGCCGCCGTTGAGAAAGACGATGCGGTTGGAGGAGGAGGAGGGCGATGAGTGGGTCTGAGACGGGCCGGGGTGGTTGCTGTTGCTGTCTCGGAGAAAAGCAAGGGCAGTGTCTCGGCGTGCCGTGGCAGCCGCATGGACCCGCCGAATGTAGCGGCGAACGTTGTAGGGTGCAGAGTAGGGCTGAACGGCCGAGACGGCAGCCGAGCGATGGCAGTGGCGGCGGGATTTGTCGTCGTTGTTGTTGTTGTTGTCATGGTCACCGTCGCCGTTGTCGTCATGGTCGCCGTCGTCATCGCCGTCGCCGTCGTGCTCGAGATAATGCTGGATGCTGGGCAAGACAAGGATCTGTGCCGACGACGGCAGCAGACGCAGCTGCGTGTCCAGGGCATCCTCTGGCAGGCCCTCGAGGGCGACGAGCTTGCCGGCATAGGCCGATGCTTCTGCTGCCATGGCGAGGGGGGGGGGGGGGGGGTCGGTCGACGTGGCAGCAGTAATTTTATTCTTCTTCTTTGGTAGTGGGGAAGCTGGCAGTAGTGACGATGTGAAGAGGGGACAAATGCGAGTGACAGGGGCAAAAGTGAGGATGAGAATGAGAGTGAGGCAGACAGAGAATGAAGAAAAGAACTACTCTGTAGACGAAAGCAGAGACAAAAGAGAAATTCAGAATTCAGTGACAAAACGAGCGAGCCGAGGAAAAGGGACGAGGAGGACGAGTGGAAGCAATAGCAGGTGCTGTAGGGTATATGACGGAATACTGAAAATAGGAGATGGAAAAAGACATCAACATGGCGAGAGCGATCCAAGGTCGAGCAAGCTGCCGTTGATTTGTTGTGGGCGTGGAGAGCGGTCAACCCGGAGCAAAGCAGGGGGCGAAGGTGAGGAGAGGAGAGAGATGGGGAGAATGGGGAATGGAGAATGGGGAATGGATTATGAAAAAAAGAAGAGGATATGAATGGAAGAGTAAAAAAAAATAAAAATGGAGGAAAGGAAGGAAAGAGAAGGGAAGAATCAGAGAAAGGATCCGAAGAGCGAGATTTCAAAAAGGAGGGCATATGCAGGTGCAACAAAACATAAAACGAGCTGATGATATTGTTGGCATAAATATCCGAAGCCAACAATACGAAAAAGGTGTGACGGGGTGTGTGATGTGGAAGGATGGGCGTGAAAAAGCAATATTAATTAATCCAAGACATGAGGATGACAGATGATGGGCTGTATGCAGCGAGCCGAGGACGGATGAAGATGGAAGATGACAGGGGACGGGAGAAGAGAATGGAAAAGAAAAGGAAACAAAAGAGATAAAACAAAAGAAAAAGTAAACAAAATCAAACAGAAAATAAAATCAAATCAAAAGAAAAGAAAAGAAAAAAGAAAAGAAAAGAAAAGGTAAAGACAAGCAGGGATTAGCTAAACCAGAGCGAGGCTGAAATGTCGAGATGCAGCAAAAGACTACAAAATAACGTCGATAACGTAGAAAAGAAAAGAGAGAAAAAGAGAAAGAGAGAAACGTCGGCAGGAGAAGAGCTCTCGACACAAACAAGGACCACCGCAACCAAGGAAAAGTCATTGGACCGTGTACGAGTGCAGCAAGAGGGGCGGCCGGAATGGGATAGGAGTCGTCGTAGTCGTAGTCGTAGGTGCGACCGGCGAGATGCTACTGCTACTGTACACCAACAGCCAACAGCCAACTGGCCCAACCGCGTATCACATATGCAGTCTACGACACGGTTATTTTAGCAGCCGCATGTGGAATAAGGCGAGTGCCGAGTCAGGGGGGGGATAGAAGAGATGGAAGATGAAGATGAAGATGAAGATGGGAAGGAAATCAAAGAAGAGATGAAGATGAGAATAAGAGATGGGAGTAGGAGATAAATTCAGACTAGGAAAATCAAAAGAAAAAAAGAAAAATCAAAAAGAAGAAATTAAGAAGAGAAAAAATCAAAAAAAGGAAAAATCAAAAATCAATTCAGAAAAAAACCAGACAAATCAAGATGAATCAAGCATAATGAATGGGTAGAATAACAAAACTAATAAAAAACGAGGCGTATTATCCAAACACACACAAATGCAATTATCAATATTAATTCCACCAAAGAATCGATATTGCTCGTACAAACAAGAGCCGCGTACAGAGTACAGAGACGGTGTAGGCGCGAGGGCGCGGGCGTGCCAGGGTCCACGGGCGGGCTGGGACTTTAGCGACTTGGGCCGACCTTGATACACGATGGCTGCGCGTTATGCTACTGCAGACACGCTCGGGCCCTGATCCTGGCTCCTTAATGCGGACAGCTGTTGGTGGGACTACTCCGTACTCTGCGGCGGAATCATCGCGGGACAGCCCTGCTGTTGTTGGATAGTTTGGGATGTTATTTCAGGAGGAGGAGGGATGGTTTCTGCAGTATTTATTCTTTATTTTGATTTCTTTATTTTGATTTCTTTATTTTGATTTCTTTATTTTGATTTTATTTTATTTTATTTTATTTTATTTTATTTTATTTTATTTTATTTTATTTTATTTTATTTTATTTTATTTTATTTTATTTTATTTTATTTTATTTTATTTTATTTTA
>JADHKN010000118.1:0-43887 GCA_019925475.1 Ophiostoma ips
CCAGCTGTCGATATCGTGTTTTGCTCATTTCTTCTGCAAGCTCAACCTCCCATTCATTTCTTTCTAACACCCTAACACCCTAACACCCTAACACCCTAACACCCTAACACCTAACTAACGTTAAATACTTTATATTATAGTTAGTATAGTTTATAAGTATATAAATAAATAAATAAATAAATCTCCTTTAAAGACTAAAAATATTTAAGTACGTTTTATTGTTTTTTTATATTTATATCTCTTTTAAAGATTAAAAATATTCGAGTACGTTTTATTATTTTTTTAAGTTTATATTTCCTTTAAAGATTAAAAATATTCGAGTATATTTTATTATTTTTTAAATTTATATCTTTTTTTAAGATTAAAAATATATAAGTATATTTATTTATTTTATACCTTATAACGCTTACTTTAACACCTTAACTACCCGAATTTTAAAAAAATTGAAGTTATTTTTTAAAATTTATACTAAATCTAGTCCTAAACTTTAGTTATCTTCAAAAAAGTTTTAGTAGTTAATTCGTCCTACTTTTAAAGTGTAAAGTTAACTTAACTTCGTTAAAAATAGTATATAAGGTCACGTAATAGGGTTACGTAAAGTAGTAAGACTAGCGTACGGTATAATTATACGTTATTACTAGGCTATAGCCTATTATAAAAGGTACGTTTATAAAAAATATAATATTTTAATACTTAAAGGGATAGCTTATTATACTAAACGTGCCTTTTACTTACCCGTTACGTGGTAAAAGTTACGTAGGGTGGTAAGACTAGCGTACGGTATAATCGAACGTTATTACTAAGTTATAACCTATTATAGTATTTAAGAGGGGCTTTAGCCCTCGAGGAGGGTAAACTTTATACGGTAGGCGAGGAGCCCCGAGGACTCCCGGGGGGGAGGCCGGGGGCACCTATAATTAGCCAGATCCTGATTAGAGCCCCTATAAAAGTGGACCCGACTACGAGTCTTCTAATTAGAGGCTCCCTTTCGATAATATAGGCTGACTACTCACTGAAAGACCGTGCCCCACCCTATGTATAGTCCGTCTAAATAGGCGGAATACACAGTCCAAATAGGCAGACTCTTATAATAAGCGTGATGTATCACGTGTACAACATCCACCGATAAGTCTAGCGATAAGATGCCGCCAACAAAAATTCATGGAAAAACGTCAACCTTCTTGGTTTCTACTACCGCGTTCGACTTTTGCGACGTTGATTTTTCATCAACTTTACGATCCTAAATACAAATATTCAACATGGACGACATTCAGCCCCGTATCCGCCAGCTCGCCGCTGAGATCGATCGCCTCGAAGCTGCCGTCGGGCCGCTTCTCCTCGGCACGCCGGCAGACCCTGCGACGCCTTCGGATGGGGATGCCACTGCCGATTCCGCCCCGGCGACAGCTGCCATGGGCCATGCCGCGGCCGCTATGCACCTGCCGCTGCTGGATAAGGCAAAGCTGCACGTCCTGGCCAGCTTCGCGCTCGAGTCCACACTCTACTGCAGCCTCGGCCTCGCCGGCGTCGACGCGCGCAACCATGCTGTCTTCCGCGAGCTGCAGCGCGTGCGCCAGTACATGACCAAGATCGACACGGCCGAACGCACATCGAACGATTCGCAGAAGAAGCAGCAGCCGCCGTCGCGGCTCGACAAGGCGGCCGCCATCCGCTTTGTGAAGGCTGACGTTGACGATCCCGATATGAAGGCGCAGCTGGACCGGCTGCTCAAAGAGGAGCAGGCGGCGGCCGTTGCCGAGACCCAGATGCGCGGGTCAGGCGCGGCCATTGCCTTTGCGCCGACAACGACGCCGCCTCTGCCATCGCAGCCATCCCTGAAGCTGTCTGGTAACCGCAAGCGCGGCGGAGGCGACGGCGCCAGCCACCTGACCAAGCGGCCCAAGCAGCAGCAGCAGCAGCAAGGCGAGGTGCGCGGACGCGGCCAGATCTCAGGTCGCGGCGCGCGCGGGCCTTGATCGGCAGGAAGATTATCTGCCAAGACGAACATTTTAATCAAAAAGAGGCGGATAATATAATTAACGGACCGCCGTGTTGGCATGGTGGAGGACGCCTCGCCTTTAGCACTACGACCCGCCCGGCCACATGTGTCTACACAAGCACATGCATTTCCGCTGCAGACGGACGCGATGCGCGCAAGCCAGAGCAACCGCTTCATTTTTTTCAGAAAGAAAAAGGGTTGACGCGACGCGGTTGCATCGACCTTTTTAGAGCGTTTTGTTGCTGCCCAAGGTCAAACGGCCTCTCCAGTATCAAGCAATAGCTAGACACGATAATGATACCCACGCTGCCACATTTCCACAACTAACACATGCATACTCAGACGTGGTTTTTTAACGTATGAAAGTGTAGCCGCCTATGCAGATACACAGCTTGTATTTGTAGGCGGTGATACCGCCGGCTGTAACTGTAGAGAACCGGCCGTAGAGCCAAATGAGAAACAAATGCACAACGTAAACATGAAAACCACCCGATACCGCTATCGCGCCCTGCTCTATTAACCATCCCACCCGTCTATGACGTGACCTCGCGTCCCAGCCGCTCCAGCTCCTCCTTGCAGAACTGCTCCGCGTTCATCAGCTCCGTCGCGCCGTAGACCACACGCCGCTTCGCCCGGTCACCACCGCCGCCCGACCGGCCCACCCACTCCTGCAGGTTGCCAAACTCGTCGATGCTGCCACCGCCGACCACAAACACAATAGCATCCGTGAACCCTTGCCGCCGCTGGCCAAACGAGCCGCCCGCACCGCCGCCGCCCAGCCCGCCCGGCATTGATCCGCCGTCGCCACCGTCGCCGCCCAAGCCGCTGCCGCCACCGCGTGCCATGGATGGTGGCGGCATAGTTCCGCGCGCATGCGAGTTGCGTGGGTCAAAGTACATGTAGTTCTCCGTCTTCTGGATCGCCGAGCTGTTGGACGTGCCCGGGTCCATGATGGAGCCGACAATGCTCGTCACCGTCAGGTCACGGTTCGCCGGCAGGAAGTTTTTAATGGAGCCGACAATCGACTCGAGGTTGGCGGACAGGTTCGTGGGCACGCCCGAGTCCTTGAGGCGGTCCGTCAGTCGCGACGAGATGGAAGAGAAGCGGCCAAACAGGTCGGTCGACGCGGCCGTCTGCTGCTGCGGCGTGCTGTGCACTGTCGTGAACTGCGTCATCTTGGTCGTGGCGCGCACCTGCTTAATGTAGGTGAGCATCGTAATGTCGGCGCCCGCCGCCTTGAGCGCCTCCACATATTGCGCCCACTCAGTGCGGCTAACCTCCTGCTCCGTCGTCAGGTACCAGATGACAAACAGGCGAAGCTTGTCGGTCGGGTTGGTGCCCTTGTCGGGGTCGTTGAGCAGCTCCAGAATCTGGGCCTTGGTCTGCTTGGCAATGTTTTCCTCGAGCTGGAAGTAGGTGTCCAGCTGGCGGCTCTGAATACCGGGCAGCAATGCAGCCAGGATGTTCCTAACCAGTCAGTATGCCACTGATGGCAATCAAAAAAAAAGGTATAATAACAGCACGTACATGTGAATGTCCAGCACGGCTTTCCGCTCGCGCAGCTCTGGTAGGAGCGTTATCGCCGTCTTGAGGTGCTGTGCGCTCGCACTGTTGTCGTTTTGTAAATCCTCAAACGACGACACGCCCGTCTTGCGTGTGATCTCGTTGCTTTCTTGCTTGTATTTGCTAAGCTCGGCATCAATGTCTTCGGCGACTTGTGGGAACGGGAGGGGCGCATTCTTGTTCCAGAAAAAGTCCGTTGCGTTAATGTCGTACGTCTTCTTGGTAGCGCCCTTGCCGGGGTTCTTCTCGTCAACGGATTCGATCGTGACACGGTTCAGGTGCATTCCGAGGATGTCGTGGACCAGGCTCTGGTACGTCCACGAGTGCGACAGCATGGATGTGAGGTCGATGTTGCGGTCGAGGATGATGAGGACAGGGCGGGATGCCGGCGTGCTAGCGGATGTGCCTGATCTTCCACCACTGGCAAACATGTTGCCCTTGGAGCTCAGCAGGTGGTCGCGCAGCTTGCGGTCGAGCTTGGTGGCAATGATCTCGGCGGCCATGCCCTTTGGGCAGCGGATGATGGGGATGACGCCCATTGTGACGACGACGCTGAAAAGGCTAGATGTCGGATGCGTTAGATGGTGCGTGTCGCTACTTATGGCGCATAAAAGGCCCAACTTACCCGCTGACAACCTTGTTGAGCACGTCGTCGAGCTGCTCATCCTGGATCTGGCCCGAGTTGAGAGCCCAGTAGGTGTGGTCCTTCTCCATGCCCAAGCTGAACAGGTCACGGTCGGCGCAGATGAAGTTGAGGTATTGGTCGTACACTTGGGCAATCTATACAGCACTTTGTTAGCTCTGTGTTTGGATCAATCGCTGCCTTGTTTGGGCGCATTGCGTGGACTAACGTGTTCTTCATTGCCGTTGGCGACCGTCTCTGCGGCAAACTCCTCCAGCAGCGGTCGTGGTATGGAGGACAGGAAGTTGATGTATGCGGGCGAGTACAGGCCCTTTTGCAGGTCCGCTGTGATGGCCTTGAGGTTTTTGGAGCTCGGCTCGACGAGGTAGACGACCGGCACGTCTTCGATCTTGTGGCGGTTTGCGGCGAGGTGCATGTGCATGGTGACGCCGAGCGCGCGCAGGTCGCTGACGCGCAGCACGCTGCTGACGATCTGCATGCCGAGGTCGTCAAACACAAGCACCTTCCATATCAGCTCGCCGTCGGGGCCGACCACGCCCAGCTGTGCGCCCTGCTTGTTCTGGGTCTGGAGCTCGTCGTCGGTTTCGGGCGACTGGTTGAGGTTCAGCATGCGCTTCAGCGCCCCGATCTGCTTGTCCCGGAGAGACGTCATGGTGTGGGTGCGGTGCGGTGCAGTGTGGCGCGGCTGTATCGGTGGAAACGGGCGATTTGGGGCTGCCACGAGCTTAGGCTGCTTCAAGGCGTAGAACTGTCGTCGCCGAGGCCGTCGGTGAGATAGGGGCGAGCGGGAGGAGATGGAATCAAGGAGAGCGGTGTCGCAGTCGTCGGCTGCGAGTTGGAAAATGTAACAGGCGCACGTTTCGATCGGTCGAGGACAGCGACAAGGTCAGGCAGATGCAATAAGCCTGTGTCGTTGCGGGCTCTGAACACGTAGGCGGCTGCTTGTGATGGAGGGGTGTGACGTTCTGGGACGTCCTTCCATTAACAGTAGTACAGCAACAGGCAAGCTCGCGGCTGTGGACACCGAAGCAGTACTCCGTAAGTGGGACCTCTAACGCTCGTACAAATGGGCTCTCATTGGTCTGGCAGGTCAGACCGTGCGCAGCACCTGGTATGGCGATTCGCACTGCGCCAATGGGCGGGCATCGGCAGCTCAATTAGTCCGGCGAGCAGGTAACGAGTACATGCCCAAGGTACTGATCCCAGATTGATAAGATTCAGCTGCAGGCAGCAGTCATGGGTGGAGAGACTTCGTGTGACAAGAGCATGCGGAAAGAGCCTGGGAAACGGACTCCGGTGCCAGCTGCTGACAAGGTGGAGAATGGCATGAATGGCATGTGATCAGCTTCTCCAGCAGGAGTACTCGTACGAGTAATCGAGAGCAGATTCGGGGCGGGGAAAGAACGGCAGATGGCGTGCCCAAGAAGGGTATGCACGGTCATGCATTGGAAAGAGCAGACAGCCAAAAGGAAGGAACAACTGCGAAATAATCATAAAAAACACCGAGGTACGTGTCGTGCCCTCCCATCTGTTGTTCAGGAAGGCGTGCCTCCGATGTGTCCGTCGTGCTGTCGTCACACCAGCCTGCCCCACTGGATGCCACTTCAGTACTCGTAATACCCGGACCAGCGCTTTCCTAGTTCAGCACCCCGCGCGACCGGGTTACGGGCAGTTGCGCGTACGAGTACAAGCCTCGTACCGACGACCACACCATCTCGCCCTCCATAACCTGCTCAGTCCACTTTCCTGCACTCAGCTATTCCGTACAAGGAGCGGGCCTTCCCTTTCTCATTTACAGCCCTTTATTGATCTCTTTCCGTTTTCACTTTGCCTTGTTGTTTGCTAACAACTCCCTTGCTCGCGCCTTTGTCAACATAGAGCCTAACGCCCCCTGTAATAAGGGTCCTGTTTCACGCTTCCTCGCCACAAACACTCCCTACCACGACATCGCAACCTAGGGTCATCTCTTTCTCATCAGCCTTCAGCCTACATTCCTATCCTTCATTGTACGTTTCTCTCTACCTCTCCCACCTCATCCATCATGAAGTTCTGGGCTCCCGCCCTCCTGGCCACAGGCATCGCTGCCTCGGCTGTTCTGGACCCCCCTCTGGTCCCCGCCGACAACGACATCAACCTCTTTGCCGACAACTACCGCTATACCGTCGAAGGACACCACCGCGACCGCGAGCAATCGGGCGTCGGTGCCTCTGCGGCTGCGGGTCCCGCGCCCCGTCGCATTCCCTCATCGTACGAATCGGCCGTGCTCGCCCGCCGCATCCTCGCCCTGACGCCCTTTGGTACCATCTCTACCGTCTTCCCCCATGACGCCGTGCCCGGCAAGAACACGCTGCCGCCCGTGTATCACGCCTGGGAGAACCGCCCGACGGGCTTGGGCGGGATCCCCGTCGCGCTTCCCGAGTACCTGGCCAACTGCGAGGAGGACGACCCGGCCCACGCCGGCAATCCGACCCTGTTAGCCATCACCATTGCCACGACCTTCAGAAACGCCCGCGCCGGCTCCAACGTCAGCCTGGCTCTGCAGTGGGAGCCGCCGCATCCCCCCGCGTCGCCGGCCCGCGTCTCGGTCGTAGAGGGCCTGCAGAAGCTCTTGGGCTTGAGCACGGAGAAGGAAGAGGAGGCGGAGAAGGAGGCGAAAGAGGCTGAGGAAGAGGCCCGCACGGCCCGCTTCCCGCCATCGGTCGCGGCCCTGCCGCGGTTCTCCCTTCTCGGCTATCTCGAGCCCATTACTGGCCAGGACGCGCCCGACTCGGCCCTGGCGTCGTGCTTTGTGCGCGCGCATCCCGATGCCAAGTACTGGCTGCCCGGCAACCGCGTGCACCACTCCGAGTGGCAGCGCCTGGTGGTGACCCAGGTGTACTGGATCGGCGGCTTTGGCGACCGCGCTTACATTGGCTGGATCCCCATCGACGAGTGGCGCAACGTCACGCGTGCCGAATGGGAAAAGGTCCTCCTCCCGGGCGAGAAGCAGGGATGGAAGGAGGCGTATGTGGGCTACGAGCTGTAGAATAGCCCATCTAGCCTTGTCTAGGTTTCAGCAGTTTTTCTTGTCTTTTTAACGTGTTTTGAGTATATCATGAATGGTGGAACGCTCGCACAGCATCCTGGAGCTCTCTAGCAGCACAGCATCTAATACGCATCACCATTTCACAATTGCACAAGACGTTCTTGAAAATGATCAAGCATCCAAAACAGAACAGCACAATGCAAGATGACCCTGTTTCGCTATCTCGACAACCGTGGCGATACCGCCTCGCCAACTATCCCCTTGTTATCCCATCCATTAACTTAATGAAACGCCAATGTTCATATTATCCTTACAGCTGCCACCAACTCAGTCAACACGGATAATCACCCGCCAGCCCAGCGCGCCGGCCTCGCGGATCGCACAGGCAAGGCACCCGCGGCGCCGTCGGCTAACCAGAGCGTTCCAGCCATGCTCCGCACAGAGCGCCCGCACCAGGATCTCCATGTCCGACCCGAACCGCCGCCGCCGCGTTTCCTGGTGCATCTTATTGGCAGCTGGAGGGGCGTTGCGAATGGACGGTGTAGACTCCCGCGACGGTCCTGGGCCGGGCGCAGCCGATGCCGGCAGCGCAGCAATGGGCGAGATCTCCTTGGAGAGCAGCGGGAAGGACGAGATGGAGGATGCGCTGTCGAAGAAACTAAAGGGACGCCGGTCAGTGATGGGTGACATGGGCATCTCGTCGGCGGTGGGCTGTGGAGCGAAGCCCGTGATGCAGTCGATGACGAGGACGGTGTTGTCCGCCGTGCTTGGGAGTGAGCTCGACGGTGCTGCCCGGTTGGTGCAGGCCACATATTCCTCGAGCAACTGCTCAAGAGTCTTGTCGGGGTTCTCGATGAGCGTCGTCAGGTGGATGGCCGCATACTTGTAGTATTTGTGCAGAGGGTGGCCCGTGGTGTGCACCGTGTTGGTCCGGCCGGGGGACCCGTGGCCGGTACCAGACACATCGATCTGCTGGATGGTCGGGCTCGACAGCGACTTAACCACCTTGACGCGCTGCGACGGCACACAGGGATGAGCCGTGACAAAGTACACGTCGTACGCCAGGCGGTACGTGACAGTCTTGTTGGGCTGCCCGTCACTCGCGACCGAGAATGTGATCTCAGCCGTGCGCGGCTTCGCATCGTGCAATGTCGTCTCGCCGCCGTCCCTTCGTGTGGCGGGCTGGATGCCACCACTGTCCGGGTTCGTCGCCGTCTTCTGGAGCTCCCTTGGCGCGAGCAGCCCGAACCGCTTCAGCGCGACGTGCGTGTGCTTGGGTGGTGTTTGCTTGTAAACGGCCTCAAAGGGGATGACAAAGTCGGCCGGAAGCACCGATTCCCGGTCGGCGTCGCCGAGGACATACGACTCGCGCTCAATTGCGGGCTTGCCCCAGATGCGCGCGCGGCGGTTGATCAGCTTCATATCGCCGGCGACATCGTCAGCATCAATGTTGACCCAGCCGTCGGACACCGTCTGCGGTAGAACGTCCGACGACACCCAGCCCATGCACTCTGCAGCACCGGCGCCGGCCGAGAGGACGCGTCCAACAATGGATACTGTGCTCCAGAAACTCTTGCCGCGGTACACGAACCCAGAACCAAGGTGGGCGACAGGACCAAGCGTCTTGAGTGCATCGTCGTCGCCCTCGAGCAGCGTCGACATGAGCAGGTTGCAGAGGCCATCGCCAGGGAGCATGAGGCCCGACAGGTAGCTCTTGGAGAGCCAGCCGCCGGGGTGCAGACCAGCAACAACCTTGCGCCGCCGCAGCAAGCGTCGACTAAACTCCAGATGCGGCTTCGACTGCTCTCCATTCAGCAGGCTGCTCTGGGATCCTGTCTTGTTGGTGATTTTGGTGTTGAGCGGCTCCCAGACGCGGCTTTCGGCCATGGCGCGCAGCGACATAACGTCGACCAGGTCGTTTGGCCACTTGAGCTCCTGGGCAAAGTGGGCAATACCGCGGTACTGCCGGGGCGCGTGCTTTGCCTTCATGGCATAGATGTACTGCTTCTCCGGCACTTTGGACGTGTGAAGACGGCCTTCGATCAGGGAGAGCTTGTGTGTGATCGTCGTGATCCAACCGACCGTGTGCCGCAGGCCTGAGCCCGATTCCTTGTCCTTTTTGCTAGACGCCGGCGGAAGCTTTTCCTTGGCGGACCCGGCATCACTTTTGGCCTCCAGGACAGCCAGCTCTTCCGCCTCGTCGAGACGAACCACTTCAATGTTTTCAAGCCACACGCGGGCCAAGATCAAGGACCACCGCACCGAGGGGTTGGCAACCTTTTCGAAGCGGTGCACTTCGGACGGCAGCACATATTCGAGGCCGTACTCGTCACCGTCGGTGATGGCATCGAGACGAAGGAGGAGCTCGGTGGCAAGTAGAATCTGCAGCAGTAGCCAGTAGCGCTCTGTATAGCGCTCGTCGCAGGTAGCAGGCCGTGCCGAAGAGGTCGGCCGCGGCCCACCGTCTGGTTGATTGGGGGCACCCGAGCTGATATCGTCGTCGGGGGATTGTGCCCAGAGCACTTGGCCAAGTCGTAGCCGCCACTCGACGTTGGAGAAGTCAATCCATACATTAGGCGTGGCAAGAACGTCCAGCAGCGCCTCGATTTGTGGGATCAGTTCGTTCTCAAGGCCGCCGCTGCCGTGACTACTAGAGCGTCGATGCTGGCCCGACGTCCGGCCTTTCTTGGGTGGGCGCAAAATATGGCTGAACAACTCATGGTAGAACTCTTTGCTCTGGTGGGGGTCGTAGAAGCTGCCGTCGGCATAGCGGCGATCGTTCTTGATGAGCTCCTCGAGGATCTGGGTTTCACCGACGTACTTGACTCCGCTGCTGCTCTCGTCGATGGCATTGGCAGTGCCAGTCTCGGTGGCCTTGGCGGCAGACTGGGCGGCGACGGCCGTGGCAATGGGATCTATCAGCCTGTTTCTGGCCTCGATGACGGCAGCAGGGCGGGCCCCCAGGTTATCGAACCCAAACTGGTCATCCTGTAGCGCGTCGGACACGGACAGCTCGAGTGCCGCTTCATAGCCCACGGTGCCCTTTTCTAGGCCCTGGATACTCAGCATGCTGGGTCGTTCGCGGCAACGTGGGTAAAAGTGGCTGCGCTTCTTGGTGGGCGTTTGGCCTGTGCTGTCTTTGCTGCAGCCATCGAGAGTTGCACCGATGCTGCCAATGCTCTCGATGACGTCGCTGCTGCACTTGCGGGTGATGTGCGGCCATGCGGTGACGTTGCTCCAGGCGGCATCTTCGATCTGCACGTGGTCTGTGAGGTCGCGGATCTCGAGGGACTCGTCCCATGGGTAGGCGACGCTGGGGTGGGGTGCGCCGGTGAAATGCCCCTCGGAGCGGGCAAAGTATTGTGGCGCGCCCGAGAAGAGCTTTTCAATGTCATCCTCGCTGAGAGAGGCCATGATTCGGTTCAGCCGGAGCCGTGGTTTGGGAGGGCGGGCAGCGTCGGGTTCGGGACCGGCAGTGGGCGCTTGAGGGGGTGCCGTGTTGGCGTTGATGGAGCGAGACGTAGAGAGGAACGGTGTATTTTCGCGAAGAGCTCGAGAGGGGGGGGAGTTGCTCTAGAAGGCAGGGTGCAAAAGACGTCAGTTAGCCAAAAGTACCAGGTCAACGGGGTCAATAGGTCAACCGGTCAACAAGTCGAGAGGTCGACAGGTCATAAGATCAAAGGGTTAGCTCGGCAGCTTTGTAAGGGCCACGGACGGTCCCACAGTAGCTCACTTATACCGGCGCCCGCGTCGGCGAGCCCGAGGTGCCGGCAATGGCAACCAGACAAGCAATGGAAGAATGGCAGTAGGGTAGAGGTAGAATGAGGGGAGAGGGAAGCAGCAAAGGTTTGGTGGCCGGCGTGGTCAGAGGCGGGAGACGGGCGGCAGTCAAGATGTGGGCTCCAAAGGCGAGTGCAAGGGAGGCAAATTAATGATGCAATTGAAGCTCGCGTGAGGGGAAGGAGCGAACGAGGTACAAGGTCTTGTAGAGGCAGGAAGTACTCGTACCAGCAAGGAGCATGACGCATATGGTGGCAGGTGGCGTGGCAGTGGGAGGAAGGAACGATCTGGACGCTCGAACGGTATGGGAAGGTCCCGTCCGTTCCCCGCTTAAACATCTCTCATACGACTCGATGATCATGCCATACTTTTCTTCTTTATCCCGCTTTTGGCGTACCCTTGCTAGGCTGAAGGCAGGTACGACTGGCCAAATACATTGCACTCGTACAGCACCAAAATTCGATATTGGAAAGAGCATTCCAAGCCGAGACTGCGTTCTTGCTTCGCCGACCCTGACTGCGCCTTGCCACTGCAAAATTGAGGATGGTCATGTGGGTGGAAAGCGGGAAGGGACGGCCCCCGCATGGCGGTACAGAAGCGGAGGCATAATACAGCACACACGTATAGAGGGCAGACGGGATGAAGGCGAATAAAAAGTTGAAAGAAAGAAAGTTCGAAAAACTCACCGAGTCACCGGATGCATCTGCTGCTGGTGTCGCTATGGATGTCTGGCGCGACCGGTGGAACAGACGATGTGGTCGAGGAGAGGCATCGCGGGACGGCGTGCTCCGGAACAACGACGGCGAGGGCGACGCGGATCGTTGTGGCAGAGACGGCGCCGTGGAATGGGATGTGGGGATCGAGGCCGATATGGACCGCGGCTGCTGCTGCTGTGCTGAGGCGAGCGACGAGTCAGAGGTGCTGGCCGACTTTAACACGCGGCCGGCGCCCCGGATGGATCGACTGATGAGGCCGTGCAGCAGTTCGCGCTTGGAATAGTCGCGGCGGTCCCGGGTGGACGGCGTCGATGACGACAGGCTGTCGTTGGTGTGGACGCTGCGCCTGTCGGTAGCGCTGCTCTCGTAGCCATCGTCGACGACATTTGCGGTCGCATCACCGGCTGGAGGCACCGGCCACGGAATCGCGGCGCGGTCGGAACGCTTGGTGATGCGTAGTGACGGCATCCTGTGCGGTAGGGTGTGGTGGCAGTAGGTGTCGTTGCTGTCGAGGCTCTATTATCGATCGGTGCTTGCATTCACTTCTTGTAGGCCACACAGGTGGTGACGCAAGTGCTGCTGTCAGGGATTACCATCCAGGAAACACAGCGTCAGGCGAGACACATAGACGAGCTAGGCGGAACGGAATGGATCGATTGGTGAGTAGAGTCAAGGATGGCGTGGGATGAAAGGGATATTAAGTAGGGATGAATATTATAATATGAGTATTAGGATAGGGAGAAAAGGGACGCGAATCGTGAGGCTGACGATGCGGATGTGGCAATGATGTAAATGTGATGCAGTGCCAGGACGAAAAGCCAAAGAAAAGATGTCGCGATATGCAAGGAGATGAGGATGGAGAGCCAAGTTGACAAACAATGGGAAGAATCTCCCGGGATATAAAAAGTAAACGACTGGTATTTGCGTAATATCAAAACAGTCAAGGTAAGATGAAGACGAGCGCGTGCGCCATCCAGGACCAAGCAAAGCCCAGAGCCCAGAGCACATACGGAGTACTCGTACCCTGGGGACCGACGACCGACTAAAGTACGGAAAGCTTAAGCCCGGAGGATCAGTGCCTGGTCAACTTACGACGTACTCGCCAGGCGGCAGGCGAGGTGACTCGAGCGTGTAATGATACGAGTACACCACAAAGAGTCACCACGGACTGCAGCGATGCTCAAGAGCGTGCGTCCGTCCCCCATGCCGTTGTCTGTTCGACCCAAATTAGCCGGGCAATCCTCTCCAGCAGACGCCCAACGGACCAAGAAAGAAAGATGAGATATTCTACGAGTACTGCGGGCACAGGGGTCGCACGTTGGGGGCCAAAAAAAATGAAAATACGGAGTAAATGAAATGCAGAAACTCGAGAGAGCTCTCTGCACTTTTCATGTGCTAGCAAGCTCCTAAGCCCCATCTTATCGTTCTAGCTCCGTCCTTGTGCTCCGTGCTTAAATTGGACATGTCTGGAAGGAAAAACGCCGACTCCGGCTCGCTCGCAGAGACAAAAAGACAGAAGACGTGCATGTTTCAGGCCGGAACATCTGTATGCAGGGCCGTCAAAAACGATACGATCAATTATGACCGTGCAGTATTCTAGAAGCCCTGCGGCGTCTCATCGTTATTTTATCGTTATTTTGCGTCTCGCCCCATCAGCATCGTAAGATGGCTCGGGATGCCACAGCCTTGCAACTGTCCCCTGACGATCCGTGCCCGGGGCAATAATATCATATTAAGAAACACAGTAACCATGCACCATGGTCAGGATTGGGTCACCAGGGGACCGGAATTCTCCGAGGCCACCAAGTACTTGTACGGAGTACGAGGACTCGTACTCCTCCTCATCCTACAAGTACGGAGTACTCGTAATCAACAACGATTGCCAGCTGGTTGCACCCCTTGTTCGTCTACATCTAAGCCGCCTCCTGCCAGTCCTAATCTACGAGTAATGCACGTTGCTGGCTGGGTGAGAAGAGTGCGTGTCGCCGGAGTAGCTATGTGGAAGATCCGGCACTTGAGACACTGCTGATATAAATAGATACTAGGCTGTAAGGACTACTCCGTACGGAGTACTCGAACTCTGTAGATCATATCTGAGTCTTTTGTGATCGTCACATATCTGTTGTACACGGCGTACGAGTACTTCGTACTCCGTAGAACACTGCCTACGAAGTACGTTGGCACCGTTTTGTTTGCATCGTCAACCCTTCCGATTGCATATCGGGTATTATCCGTAAACGTCAGCCTTCGGGCGTCTCCTGCAACAAATCAAGCTACAATTCGAGCATGTCGATGCGAGGCTGCTTTTATGTGTAATTTGATCACCTGTTAATTTCAGAAGTGCACATCTGGGAAATGACATCGGGTTGCGGAGAGTAACTCCGACCGAGAATAAGGAGAATAGCAAGAGAGCACATCAAATGCACAATATAATAATAAAAAATGGAAAGGAAGAGAAACGATGGAAAAGAAAAAAAAAATACGGAAAAGAAAAAAAAATACGGAAAAGAAAAAAAATGGAAAAGATAAAGTTACACGACCGGTTTGAATACTCTGCCGCATAATGAGGCGATGGCATCAGTGACCTTGTCGTTTATGTCGCTGGACGGCAAGCAGCTGCTCATACACAGGCTCCAGGGACCGGTCGAGAGAAGGCCTCGTCATCCCCAGTGCCTGTACTCGTACTCGTACTTCGTATGCCTCACGGTTGCAGCGCCAGAGGAGATCGGTGGACTGGTGCAGTGCTACAGTACCATCTCCAGGTCCCAAGACCATCCTCAGCTGCCGCCGGGCCTCGCGCACACGCTTGGGAGTCGACAATCAAATACTTTGCGGTAAAAAGAGGGGTATATACTCAGAAATCCTGTAACAACTTCCATCACTGATTTCCGTCTCCCAGCGCAACATATCCAAGCTTAGCTTGCTTAGTCAGCCATTCTTCTTCATCGGCCCATCACCGTGCTGTTTCTCAGACTTCAGTACCGAGGCGAGCATTTCGAAACAACCGGCAACGGATCTTGCGTGCATGTCGTGTTATCGTGGTCTGCGGTCCCATCAAGTCCTTCGAATCCCGCCATATCAGCCTTTGTCCCCTGTCTCTTCCTTCGTCGCAACGTCGTGCATTCTTAGGCCGGGGGTGTGTCGTGGATCACAATCAGGAGGTACTTGGAGTCGGGCACAATCACAAGCTCCTGCTTCTTTGTCCGTAAGCGGAGCAGCTTAAGTTCGTCCTATGCGGTTGTTAGTCCAGCTTTCGCAGTTTTGCACTGAGCAATAGAGAGGCACTGCTTCGCCTGTCGTCCGACATACCTCTGTGTCGATCGCCTGGACAAGCTCGCCCGATGTCTTGACGTAGTTCCACACAAGCGCCGCCAGCTCGCGGGCACCCTTTGTCTCGTCGGTGGGCACGTCGTTGCCTTTGCCGTCGCCTTTGCCGACGTCGTCGAGGAAGACGTCACTTCCCATGCTCGTGCTGCCGTCGACCATGCCGGAACTGGCGCTCGACGCGGCGGCGGCTGCTGCGTCTCTCTTTCCAATGCTTGTCTGAATCGAGGAGACCTGGCCCTCCATCTTCAGGATAGAACCGGTCGCGCGGTCTAGCAAGATGGTCGCCTTGACGCCGGCCTTTTTCGCAAGGCGGCCCAGCGTGTCCTCGAGCACATCGCCAGGGCTCTGTCTGGATTAGTACGGGCGTGGAAACTGCGTGGCCAAGTACATCGAAAACACACAATGAGGCCAACTTACAATTACGTCTGCAGGCATGGTGGCGGGTTGTCAGTCTTCAAATGTTGGCCAGTCACGCCAAACACGCCCATGAAGCTATTCGCGTAATATGAGCTGGGCACTGCAACGGCCACCACCAGTTGCCGCTCCACCTTCCCCAAACTCCCCTCCAGTCCCCACAATACCATTCTGCCGCCTGCCACCGCCAAAAAGTTGAAATGCATCTTCTTCCTCGTCGACATCAGGTAATGACTTTGAAAGGTGTGTCTTTTCACATCCATCCACCAAAACGAAACGACAAATAGTAACGTTAAAATGGGCAGCAGCACAAAACGAAAGAAGGAGAAGCAGAAGGACTTCCAGGTATGCATGTCTTTTGCCGCCTAGTGTTGGCATAATGACCTTTGACATGCGGCACGCAGTCGCCTTCAGTGCTCACGCACCACCCAATAGCATTCCCATACGGTACTAATATATCGTCTCAATAGAAACCCAAGCTCAGGGTTGGAAAGGCAAAGGCCAAACCCGCCAACTTTACCGACACAAGCTTCCGCACCAAGTGTACGTATGCCCTCTGCTCTCATGCCCATTGCTTGCATGGTGCTGTGGTCTAACTCCTGTCCAGCCATTGTCGTCAACCAGCAATCCTTGACCGAGGATGCCCCCGATCCGGCCGTGCAGTTCCGGCGCAACTTGTCGCTCGCCACCACCTCGCGCTCCGACAACCAGCGCCGCGAGGCCCTGGCCTACTTGACGACCCAGGTGTCCGGCAAGGGCGAGCACTACAATAACCCCATCGGCACCGTCGGCCTCCTTCAAAAACTACTGCCCCTCATCTCCGACCAGGCCGGCTCCGTCCGCGGCCAGCTGCTCAAGCTTTTCACCGCGCTTCCTGCGGAAGAGGTGCGCCCCATGGCCGGCACCATCCTGCTGTATGTCCGTGCCGGCATCACCCATCTGTCGGCGTCGGTGCGCAATGATGCCCTAGGCGTGATCGAGTGGCTTTTCGACGTGGCCGGCGAGGAGCTCGTGTCCTGCCCTGGCGGCTGGCTCAAGACACTCAACGGCCTCGCGGCCATGATGGGCTGGGTCTCGACCGTGCCGGGCAAGGCCGTGCCGGGCGTGTCCGGTGCCGGAAACACCGGCGCCTTCTCGGCCGCCAAGCCGGCGGTTTCGACATCCACGTCCGGCTGGACCTCGGCGCCCAAGTCGTCGTTTGCCGGCTCGACCACGGGGGATATGATGCGCGGCGGCAGCGGATCCGGCTCGGCCAAGTCGCGCAGCTCGTCATACGCTCGCCAAATGGCCGCGCTGACCAAGTTTTTGGAGATTGGCCTGCGGAGAGAGCCGTCGGCGCCCTACAACCCGCAGGCCTACTGGAACAACATGTACTGCCGGCCGACCGCCGTGGTGCTGGGTGCGCCGGGGGCCACGACCAGCAGCACGGTCAATCTTTTTGGACACATCAACCTGTTTGGCGTAGAGCGCGACGAGGACAGCGAAATGTACGCGGACCGTGAAGACCGGCAGCGCGTATTTGCCAAGCGGTGGCAGGTGGCGGTGCAACGCGGCATCGAGGAGGCCCGGAGGGAGGGCGGCGAGGCCGGCCGGGCAGCGGCTGTGCTCGACAAGGTGCTGCACGCGGGCATGGATGACTACAACGAGGCAGTCCTCGGCTGATGCTTGTCCTTCTCTTCTTCTTTGTTCTTCTGCACGTTCTTAACATTGGGGGCTTCTCACCTGGGTAACGCATTTCTTTTACGCTTTGACAGATAAAGGGGACACTGGATTTGGCGTTTTGTTACACTTCTTTACTGAGTGTGTCCATGCTTGTTATGTTGTTTATTA
Organism: Ophiostoma ips; assembly: GCA_019925475.1. Taxonomy (NCBI): domain Eukaryota; kingdom Fungi; phylum Ascomycota; class Sordariomycetes; order Ophiostomatales; family Ophiostomataceae; genus Ophiostoma; species Ophiostoma ips. The sequence continues at coordinate 17,298 of JADHKN010000118.1, forward strand.
TTCTGTCCTATTCTCTTCTACATCGCGCTTTCTTGGATACCATACTCAACAATACAGTTTATATGCTAGATTAAGCAGAATCTGCGCGCCTCTGCTCCGTGCGTATGACCAACCTCAGACGCGTGACTCTTCACTTCTTCCCCCAGACACGTCTATGAACGGATGGAGCCAGACGCTTAGTGTGTGTAACACCACAGCTCATAGTTACTTCACCACGTCTGCAGCCTATCACGTCTTCTCTTGCGTCTGCTCGATCGTGCCTGCCCATCGAACCTTCCTCATCCGTTCTTTATCGTCCGCTCCTTCCTTGTATGCAGAAGCCTTCTGGCCCTTTCCATAAACATGGGCCTACGTGCCTTCCCTTTTTGTTTTGTTTATGCGTTTTATTAGTCCCCTGTTACTGGTTGCTCCTTCCCATTTTACTAATTATTTTCCCCTTCCCTGGCAGTTTATATTCACGAGCAACCCTTTTTTTTCTTTGTCTCTCCCTTTCTTCTTTCCTTTCCTCCTTTCAACATCATCCCCTCAACCAAAAGGGCCAAAATTCCAGTCTCTCCCCCCGACAGCTATCAAGTAAGTGCTTGTCCCTTCCTTACTGCCTTTGCTACAGCAGCATCTCAAGTTAGCATCCGGCTTGTCGACATCACTAGATCTTTGTGTGGCTAATTCCTTCTGCAGCAGACAGACATCATGCCCGCTCCTTCTTACGAGGACGACAGCCAGTGGAACACCACCGGTGGTGGTGAAGTTTCTTCCGCTGCTCTCGACGCTGGTGGTGAGGTCCAGCCCATCAACAGTCATGGCTTTGATGTTGGCGTCAAGGCCGATCTCTACCCCGAGTTCAACGCCGAGCGGCAGAAGATCAAGGAGGCTGGCTGGGTCGAGGGTGTGCCCTACAAGTACGAGGAGTCCACTGAGAACCCCGATATTCCTCGTGCTGTCCGTGACTGGGCCGGCAATGCCCGCATCTACGAATGGTCTGGCGAGGAGGGCGACATCGGCCCCGAGTCTCGAGAGCTTGAGCTTGAGCTGTTTGGTGACCCGAACAAGCGCTCGGGTTCGGGCATCGACTTTTCCACGTAAGTTTGTCCATGTTTCTTTCTTTTTTGGCCGTTCAAGCAATGTCTTCTGACCTCCTCTTATTGTAACAGGCTCGCAGAGATTGAGGTTTTCCAGGAGGGCGAGGAACGAATCCACCCGTTCTACGACTTTGACAAGGCCGGTCTGCACCCGGCCATGCGCCGCAATGTCGAGCTCGCCGGCTACAGCATCCCAACCCCCATTCAAATGTACTGTCTGCCGGCCATCATGCAAGGCCACGATGTCATGGGCATTGCACAAACCGGTATGTCTGTAGCCCACGACAAACACACAGCACCCCGTTTGCTAACACGTTAGGCTCTGGAAAAACTGCCGCCTACCTGATTCCCATCCTGAACAACCTGATGGGCAAGGCCAAGAAGCTGTGTGCTCCCCGGCCCAACCCGGCCACCTACCAGCCCGGCATCGACCCCATTGTGCGTGCTGAGCCTCTTGTTGTCATTGTCTCGCCCAGCCGCGAGCTGGGCATCCAGATCTTCAATGAGACTCGCAAGTTCTGCTACCGCACCATGCTGCGCCCTTGCGTTGTCTATGGAGGTGGTCCCATCCGCGGTCAGCTCGAGCAGCTCAGCCGTGGCTGTGATATTCTGGTTGCTACGCCCGGCCGTCTTGTTGACATTATGAACCGGCCTCACCACCTGTCCCTCCGTCGCGTCAAGTACATTGTCATTGACGAAGCGGACGAGATGCTCACAGAGGACTGGGGTGACGAGCTCAACCGAATTCTTGCGGGCGGCGGTAAGTTGGAGATATTGTCTTCCTGCTAAATGTTCTCTCTCGACCGTTAACTAACACAACCTTTTGTCTACAGACCAGGAGGATGGCGACATCAAGTACATGCTGTTCTCGGCCACGTTCCCGAAGCGTCTTCGGGACATTGCCAAGGAGTACCTTGCCGACGACCACATCCGCCTCCGCGTTGGCCGTGCCGGCAGCTCCCACGGCAACATCCAGCAGGTCATCACGGAGATGACCCATGCCAACAAGCAACGAGCTGTTGTCGATCTCATCAACTCTATCCCCTTGGCCCGCACCATCATTTTTGTCAACCGCCGGCAGACGGTAGATGAGCTGGACGACTTGCTGTACAACCTTGGCCTGCCGTGCACGTCGCTCCATTCCGGCCGCACCCAGATGGAGCGGGAAGATGCCATGCGCGCCTTCCGCAGTGGCGATTGCCCCATCCTGATCTCGACGGGTGTTGCCGCCCGCGGCATTGATGTGCACAACGTCAGCCATGTCGTGAACTACGACCTGCCCAGCATCGACCACGGCGGCATTGAGGAATACGTCCATCGCATCGGTGAGTTTCTTTTTCTACTGTTGTGTCTGCTCCATCTCACCCAGTAGTCTCGTATGATTCTAATATGTTGTGTTACTAGGTCGCACTGGCCGCATTGGCCATCGTGGACTCGCTACGTCCTTCTTTACCGAGCGCGATGAGCCTCTCGCGAGCGTCCTGACGCGCACTCTCCTCGAGACGGACCAGCCGATCCCGGACTTCTTGCAGCACCACGTTCCCGAGGGCGGGGCCAAGGAGAACCTCAAGTTCGAGGCCGACTCCGACTATGAGGAGTTTGCCGACGACGGTGACGCTGGTGACGCCTGGGGAAGCGGTGGAGGCGGTGGAGGCGGTGGAGACGGTGGAGACGAAGACGCCTGGAACAGCAAGCCTCCCGCTGATGCGTGGGGCGGCAACACTGACGCCCAGGAGACCGCTGATGCCGTTGCCAGCTGGTAGACTGTCTCGGCGGAGACAAGGGTCTTACGAGGAGAATTGACCAGACGATGTTAACAGGGAAAAGATACAAAGAGTTACGGAAAACGGAGACAGATACGACGAGACTGGGTGTTGACACAAAAGACGACGGAAAATAAGTTTGGAAGATGGCATACCATTGTATTCCAATGTAATGACGATAGCTAGGTCGGTATGTACAGTGTAGATGCAACAACTCGGGTTGGTCAACAAACAAAAGCATAAGATGCCCGTGACCACACACGTGATCGTAGTTTCTCCATTGGTCCTTCGGGACGCCTCGGAAGCCAACAGCCCGGCGATATGTGGGGTTCGGACTGGTGCATGGAAGCTTCACGTTTCCACAGGCGGGAATTGTTGAGATTGAGATGGCGGCAGTCACTGAACTTCAGAGTCGTAGGAACAATTGTAATACATCTTTGAATGCCAGCAATGAATGCGAGTTCTGTGACACCGGTCACTCGTAAGCTCTGTTTTTTTCTCTCTCATTTTCGGTGTGCATCCAGCCGACTTGTCCGTAACAGCCGCAAAAAACGCAGCTTAATTGCTTCACCCCGGAAACTCTCGACAAGAAGAACTAGACGCTTCTATCGCGGCCCCGTTCGTGCGAGATTTTTATAGATCCAGACGCCGCCTATTTCCGAACCAAGCGAAGAGCGAAGGGAATAGGAGCTCATCATTGCAATCGCAGAATTACATACAAACAACCAAATCCCCCCCCTCTCCCCTTCGTCCTTTTTTCCTTCTCTAAAAAGTGACTATCGACCCCTCCTCTCGCACCGACAAACGGAACAGTACTCCGTAGCCTAAAAAAAATCGAACAAATCACAAGAAAGGGTCAGCAGACATGCTCCGAACCGTTCGAATCGCAGCGCCTGGTGTCGCTCGAACATTAGTCCGCTCTGTGCCTCGGGCCAGCACATGCTCAGCAACTACCGCCACCAAGAGCAGCAGCCTTGCATCTAACCGTGCATCCCACCCATCCTTGTCGAACACCCGTTTCTTCCACGCAAGCACCATCAGAATGTCGAGCAACAGCAGCAGCACCGCCACGCGGACGGAGAGTGACGCCTTTGGCGAGATCCAGGTGCCGGCGGACAAGTACTGGGGCGCGCAGACGGAGCGGTCGCTGGAGAACTTCCGCATCAACCAGCCGCAGGACCGCATGCCGCCGCCGATTGTGCGGGCGTTTGGCATCCTCAAGGGTGCCGCGGCCACGGTCAACATGCAGTACGGACTGGACCCCACGGTGGGCAAGGCCATCCAGCAGGCGGCCAAGGAGGTGGCCGACCTCAAGCTGCTGGACCACTTCCCGCTGGTGGTGTGGCAGACGGGCTCGGGCACGCAGTCCAACATGAACGCCAACGAGGTGATCTCCAACCGCGCCATTGAGATCCTGGGCGGCACCATGGGCAGCAAGAAGCCGGTGCACCCCAACGACCACGTCAACCGCAGCGCGTCGTCCAACGACACGTTCCCCACGGTCATGCACATTGCGGCCGTGCTCGAGATCGAGGGCGAGCTGCTGCCGGCGATCCGCAGCCTGCGCGACGCGCTGCAGGTCAAGGTCGACGAGTTCTCGGCCAAGAACATCATCAAGATTGGCCGCACGCACCTGCAGGACGCGACGCCGTTGACGCTGGCGCAGGAGTTCTCGGGCTACGTGGCGCAGCTCGACTACGGCATCCAGCGCGTCGAGTCGACGCTGCCGCACCTGCGCCAGCTGGCACAGGGTGGCACGGCGGTGGGCACGGGCATCAACACGTTTGTGGGCTTTGCCGAGGCCATTGCGGCCGAGGTGTCCAAGATGACGGGCACGCACTTTGAGACGGCGCCCAACAAGTTTGAGGCGCTGGCGGCGCACGACGCGCTCGTGCAGGCGTCGGGCGCCTTCAACACGCTGGCGGCGTCGCTGACCAAGATTGCGCAGGACATCCGCTACCTGGGCAGCGGCCCGCGCTGCGGCCTGGGCGAGCTGAGCCTGCCGGAGAACGAGCCCGGCAGCAGCATCATGCCCGGCAAGGTCAACCCCACGCAGTGCGAGGCGCTGACTATGGTGTGCGCGCAGGTCATGGGCAACCATGTGGCCACGACCATTGGCGGCATGAACGGCCAGTTTGAGCTCAACGTGTACAAGCCGCTGATCATCCGCAACGTGCTGCACAGCGTGCGCCTGCTGGCCGACGGCATGCGGTCGTTTGAGAAGAACCTGGTTGTCGGGCTCAAGGCCAACGAGGAGAAGATTTCCAACATCATGAAGGAGTCGTACGTCCCCCCTTTTCACTCCCTCCTCCCCCTCCCCCTCCCCTCTTTGCTCTTTTACTGTACTTTACTAACCATCAGGCTGATGCTTGTGACCTGCCTCAACCCCAAGATCGGCTACGACATGGCCAGCAAGGTGGCCAAGAACGCGCACAAGAAGGGCCTGACCCTGAAGCAGAGCGCGCTCGAGCTCAACGCCTTGACCGAGGAGGAGTTTGACACGCTGGTGCGCCCCGAGCTCATGGTCGGCCCCAGCCCCTACAAGGCCTAAACGCGGGGAAAGGGTCTTGTTATATAATTGATAAGTGATGTACTGTCGTATGTAGCGAAGCAAAAATGAGCATAGCAGAACACTGCATGAGTACTACTCGTACGTACAGAGCGGCTTAGCTTTTGGCCGACGCATGTCGGCTCGGATAGTATCGGTACCGGTTCGCCTTGCGGCTCCTTGCTGCCCTGTGGTGTTGCGGTCGCCACTTCCAGCGCAAGGCTCGGGTGTCTCCTGTATTATTCGTAGCCGGGGAGAAGGGACCGCCACTAAGCCTCGGCATTGTTTGGAGGGGAACTGGCACTCGGAAGAGCGGAGCACGCTGCGCCTGGCCAGGTACTCGTACATTGTACGGAGTATTCTTGATGTCGAGACTTTTGTTGTGATGCCAGTCAATCGGCAAACGCAGAACGCAAAAATACAACAAAAATAGTGAAAGTGGCTGCCCTATTTCTATTCATATACTTGCATTACAAATTCGTTTTATTTTTATTTTTACTATCTGCTCTTGCAGTCAAAGCCTATGTCGGCGGGCACCGGTCGCGGCTGCCCGTCGTTCCCAAGTACTAGTAGGCAATCTCAGTAGTCCGGTGGTTTATGTGGTGCTACCCCGTATGAGGCACCCCTCGGCCGCGGTATCGGCAAGTTGCCCCTACGCCCGAGCTAAACCTAAACCGGGAATAGTACTCAATTAGGAAAGAGGTGCACGAGAGTGACGCAACTTCTCAACAGTCCTCGAGTCGGCGCGCCAAACAGAAAGAGTAATAACGACTAAAACATGAGAACTATCCGCATGGCTGATACGGCCGGTCGGCGTTTGCAGTTGTGATCTTTTTTACCGTTTTCTTCAAGTGTTCCCAATAGGGTAAAAAGCTCAAGTGGTCAAAGAAGGAATAACACTCCGTCCGTGGAGTGCGTATAGTGCCAATAGGCATTGCGGCGAGCTTCACTGTCAGTCGTGCTTTCCCTCCAGTTATGCCTTCCCCTACAGTCGTGCCTTCCCCTAGTTGATCACTGCATCTATACACTTCAATACGAGTACACTACAAATCTAGAAGGTACCATCAGTGACTATCAATACAAAGCAACAAATCCAGTCCGACGCCATCAGCCAAGTCGTGCCTTCCTGCAATGAATGCTCCTTTACGTTTGCGTATCTCACATGCTTGATCTGCGTTATCGTAGCCGTCTCCGCCAATCAACACACCACCCTCCCCACACTTTCACAAGCTCCTGCCGACAGATGTCTTGCAGAGGTACTTCTGCAGTACTTTCCATACCAGCTAAGAATACGAGCTAAGCCGCACCCTGTCTGCACCCTTCTCGTACCCTGCCCGTACCTCCTTCCACCCCGTAACTGGGTCCTCTCACCCGAGTTCCAGCTGCTCATGCCAGTGGCCTGCGTCCGCAAACATTTTGCCTAACGGCACTGCTAGTACAATGGGCTCCAGATTCGCCTTCGGAAGCGTCCCAACCGCTCCTCTCTACTTCGGTCCGGAGGGGGAGAAGGACCAGCAGGCGCGATAGTATTTGAACGCTGGCCTCCCTCGTCTTTCCGTTGTCTCTAGTTTGGTCCTTCCCATCTCTCTCTCTCTCTTACACATCGTCATCCATCTCGACTTGAGCTTCCTCTTGAGTTTCTCTTACTCAGCTTCACGGTCTTGATCCCATCTATCTTCATATTTCATTCTCTCCGTCCATCCTCCATCCCTTTTCACAATGGCTTCCGTTGAGAGCATCCTCCAGGGCGTCAACGTCCTCGGCCCCATCAAGGAGGACCAGAAGAAGATCCTGACGCCCCAGGCTCTGTCCTTCCTTGCCCTGCTGCACCGCTCGTTTGATTCCACGCGCAAGTCGCTGCTCGAGCGCCGGAAGCTGCGCCAGGCCGAGATCGACCGCGGCACCCTGCCCGACTTCCTCCCCGAGACCAAGCACATCCGCGAGAATGCTGCGTGGCGCGGCGCACCGCCCGCCCCGGGCCTGGTCGACCGTCGCGTTGAGATCACCGGCCCTACGGACCGCAAGATGGTGGTCAACGCCCTGAACTCGGATGTCTTCACCTACATGGCTGATTTTGAGGGTGTGTACTGTCTGATAGCATCTAATACTTCCCTTCTAGCCTGTATGTCCAAACTAACAGTACAGACTCCTCCGCCCCGACGTGGGACAACATGATCAGCGGCCAGGTCAACCTCTACGACGCCGTCCGCCGCCAGATCGACTTCAAGATGGGTCCCAAGGACTACAAGCTGCGCACCGACCGCACGCTGCCCACCCTCATTGTGCGCCCCCGTGGCTGGCACCTGGTTGAGAAGCACGTGACCGTTGACGGCGAGCCCATCTCCGGCGCGCTGTTTGATTTCGGTCTGTACTTCTACCACAACGCCCGCGAGACCCTGGCCAAGGGCTTCGGCCCCTACTTCTACCTGCCCAAGATGGAATCTCACCTCGAGGCCCGTCTGTGGAACGACGCCTTCAACCTGGCCCAGGACTACATCGGCATTCCCCGCGGCACCATCCGCGGCACCGTCCTGATCGAGACCATCCTCGCCGCGTTCGAGATGGAGGAGATCATCTACGAGCTGCGCGACCACAGCTCTGGCCTCAACTGCGGTCGCTGGGACTACATCTTTTCGACCATCAAGAAGTTCCGCAACAACGCCGGCTTTGTGCTGCCCGACCGCAGCGCCGTCACCATGACCAGCCCCTTTATGGATGCCTACGTCAAGCTGCTGATCCAGACGTGCCATCGCCGCGGCGTCCACGCCATGGGCGGCATGGCGGCCCAGATCCCCATCAAGGACGACCCGGTGGCCAACGACAAGGCCATGGAGGGTGTGCGCGCCGACAAGCTGCGCGAGGTGCGTGCGGGCCACGACGGTACTTGGGTGGCCCACCCGGCGCTGGCCAAGTATGCGCTGGAGATCTTTGACAAGCACATGCCCACGCCCAACCAGCTGTTTGTGCGTCGCGAGGATGTCAAGATTGGCGCCAACGACCTGCTGAACATGAACGTGCCCGGCAAGATCACCGAGGAGGGCATCCGCAAGAACCTGAGCATCGGCCTGGGCTACATGGAGGCCTGGGTCCGCGGTGTCGGCTGTGTGCCCATCAACTACCTGATGGAGGACGCGGCGACCGCCGAGGTTTCGCGCAGCCAGATCTGGCAGTGGGTGCGCCACGGTGTCAAGACGGCCGAGGGCAAGACGGTCGACAAGGCGTACGCGCTCCAGCTGCTCAAGGAGCAGACCGACGAGCTGGCGGCCAAGGCCCCGGCGGGCAACAAGTTCCAGCTGGCGGCACAGTACTTCTCGACCCAGGTGACGGGCGAGGACTACGCCGACTTCCTGACGACGCTGCTCTACGACGAGATCACATCCGTCGGCAGCGCGCTTCCGGCCTCGAAGCTGTAAGCGGCAGGCGGACGATGACAAAAGCTGCAAGGGGTATTATGTCCGGTGTTTTACTGCATTTTGTTTGATTGGATAATGTACATATGGGTTGCATGTTTTCTTGCTCATTGTTTGGTTTATTTTCTTCTTCTCTAGCACGATATCATACTCCCTCTCTTCTTGGTGATCAAGAAGACCTGCCTGGCAGGATCACATGTTATATAGGAGCCAATTAACTTTACTCATGAGTGTGTGCTCTGTGCTGTGTTCTGTGTCTACTGTGTTCTGTGTCTACTGTGTGCTGTGTCTACTGTCAACTCATACCTACTCGTGCTTTTTAGGAATAGCTGCTCAACGACGAGCCCGGGTCGTCTTCAACGCTAACAAATTATTCCATGCAAGTAATTATATCGTAATTATTGTGTCACTGCCGGGTCTCTCTGTTTACAATGCTTGGTCCCAAACACAAGGTCAAAGCTGGGGAAGGAGTATTGGCTTCCGTGATAGTGTATTATTTATAGACCTGTGATGCAATATTTCCCCTGATACAGCCTGCAGCCTAATCTGTATCGATGCAGGTCTTGGGTCAAGCTGAAGAGAGACAGAGAGACAAATCCTTTTGGATACCGGATGGACCTGGGTGCGTCCTCGTATGGGCAGCGTCTGAGATCAGATGGAGTCATCAATGAGGGATTATCAGGGCATCATGTGCGACCCGGCAAGGTCAAGGCCGGTCAGAACAGGTCCCGGCCTCGTTGGGAGGGCTATCTCGTGAGTCCTTGATCTGTACGCAATACTTCCCAAACGCAACAACAATGTCCAGCCCAAGACATGAACGGCACATATGTCTGCTTACAAAGAGACGTTGCGCGTTATGAGGATACGAGCTCTACTCGTTGTACATACATGTTCCAGGCAGGTGCCACAGACGATTCGCTGCGTTATATGAAGCCCGAGATGAACGGCGAACAGTGAAAAGATGGTCCAGCGCCACCCGGAAACTTTGCTGGTCTCTGCTGGTCTGCCCGTTGGGTCCTCTTTTGGTTCTCCATTGGCAGTGTGTTCTTGTCCTCTGCTCATCTGCTTATATGAGTATCGGTAGCACAATGTGTGTGCAGCTGCAGCGTAGCTGTGTATTGCCAATCAGCAGATAGCCTCGAGGACAGTTGACCGGATAGAGAGAGGGGAGGGGGTGACGGAATGCAGTCTACGGAGTACACCCACACTGTCACAGCCTCGATCCCTTTCCGACGTTCTATATTTTTGCATCTATCCAGTTGCGTCCCGGTACGACTTGATAGTGTCGTCAAGGGATACAGTATCTTTATATAGAACAGTGTCATCCCAAGGGTAAGGACATGCATTCCAAGAAAAAAAAAAACCTATTCTCTCTGCGCAGGCCAATATGCAATTCTCCGTCTCACCCACCCCCCCTTTGCCCCCTTTGCCCCTATCTACAAGTATGCAATCTACTCTGTATGCCCCCTTTTTTTGCTTCTTTCATGGCTTGCAGACTCGTATTCCCATCTTGGGAAATACCAAGCGAGCAGAAAGAGAGGAGAGAGGTGGCGGGCGGTGCTGGGAGAAGAGGGAGAAGCAAATATTGGGCTTCTTATCTGCACGCATAGTACCGGCATCCCACGGAACAGACGAAAAGGCAAAAAGGAAAAAGACCAATGATCACTGGATTGGTCATAGATACGAGTAGAGCGTACGAGCACCCTTAGTTACTTCGTCGAGCGTCGGCATCCCCCCCTCTCTCTCCCCCCTCATTTCATAGCATCCAAGGTAGTCAATGTTTCCAAAACTCAACAAGATCAAAATGTCTTGGCTGGCAATCTTTGTGATCTCGGTGGCAAGGCGTTTGTCGAGCCTCTGTAGCAGAACTATACCGGGGATGAGGCTTAGACTTTGTCTACACGGGTCATGCTTGGTGGGTATTACATGCAGTGATAGTGATGCAGGAGGGGTTTGTTGAATGTTGAGAGCGAGCAGATAACTTTAGTTATCGTCGCTTGCAAGGGCATGCCCTTCGAATACCACCCTGGGACCCGACTTCGCGGCTCTATAAGGCTTGGGACTATTTCGACTTCCGCTCCTCTACTATGCAGTCATCGGGGGAAAAGCCAAAAAGGTCTGATGGTCACCGTGAGCAACCGGCCATGTCTATTCATATGGCCGTAATCACAGACTTCGGCCATGCTGTGCTGCTAATTGTGTTGCACTGCTTGTGATGTATAGTGATTGCTGGCTTGACGGTCTGCTATTCTCTGCCCTTTCCAAGCTGCAGAGGAAAGGAACACATATGCATGAGCTGGAGGGAAAATTGCGTCAGCACAAGATGCATTACATTCCGACATATGCACTATAAAGGGGCCAAGGACACACCAACTCACAGCAGCAGTCCCCCGCCCGTCATGGGATTTGTCGCTTGCTAGCCTTGTCGTCTCTGTTCGCCACAAACGTGCCACATGCAAAGCTACGGTCTCTGCATCCTGCTAGACTCCCTATCTTGGTAAAATGCAACGCCCTACCCGCAACGCCACTGATTTTATCTTTAATGAGGTCTGGTTGTAGTCCGGCTGGAAGCCTGCGCCGTTTGTCCCTATTCCTGGGATGACTGAACCGAGTCGTCGGGAGCCTACCGGGGTACTTGCACTGTGAAGGAGGCTGTCAAGTGCATAACAATATCCTAAAAGAGTCCTCGACGTATGCAAGTCTATGCAAGCACTCGAGACGGAAGCTACAGGGCTCAGTCGTACAAACACAGCCAGCAGTCGCTACATGTGCCGGAAAAGTGGAAGAGAGTGCGGAAGAGGGGGTGTTTCTTGCTTGTCTGCCGTGCCACCATCACCTCTTTGTCATCGTGCTATCATGCATGCTGATTGTCTCATAGTCCTACTATGCTTTATTGGTTCTCGGTTTCCCAATATTCCAGCTCGCCGAACCCTCTTGCAGGCAGCCGTTCTTTTCCATCCTCGCACACGCATTTGTGAGGTTATTTCCGAGGGTACACCTGCTCTCATCTGCAGTGAGAAAGACAGTTTGTGGCTCAGATAACTTTAAACAGCCTTCTGTCTTGATCTATGTTGTTCTTTGAAGTGAGTGGTCTGGCGCACCATTTCTTTCAACCGGCAAGCCACAAAAGGTTCGAGGACTCGACAAACCAGGCCAACCTCTTGGGTGTGCTGTCAACTCGGAGGATTTAAGCTTGAGGCGTTTTTCTTACCACAGACATTGCTAGCTTGTATTCTGTACATACTCGAACGCACATTTCAAGTAGGGTTGCATTCAAAATACTCGCGCGGAACAACAACCGCACATGTCAGAAAATAAAATAAAATAAACAACAAAATAAGAACCAGACGCAACTCCCCAGACTCGCAGGGTATCTACGAGTAATCCGTAAAATGTAGCAATGCAACCGCAATAACCCTCCTCGGATTGACAGGGATCGAAGCGAATGATGCTCCAGACCTCCAGGGATCCGTTCCGAGAACGACGGCACGGGACATGCTGATGCAAGAAAAGGGAGTCCGTCCTATGAACATGGCCGGGGGTTATCAGCTGGAGAAGTTGCCGTTATTACTCGTAATTCGATTATTCGAGAAACAGGAATAGTGCGCCATGGGTATTCTGCAAATACACAATAAGCCTATGATATTCCGTGTTTACTCGTACATTTTGTATGAGTACGAGTATCTACTCCGTGTATAAATCTACATTGTCCAGCAATAATTTGCAAAGAAGAAAGTAGGGAAAGACGCAAAGCTGGCGTTTCGCGGATGTGCAGGTTGCGTCCCGCCTCCAGCAACATTTTTAACAGCAATGGAGGGAGAGAGTACTTATCGATATCTGCATCATCAGCTTACTCTGTGTGGAGTACGAGTACTACTCCGTAGTACTCCGTAGGATTAGGAACCTCGAGCAAGATTTCCGAGAACGCCATTCGGATAAGAGCCTCGGGTTCGCTTCCAATGTAAAAAGGGTGTGTGATGGTCGTGATATCAGACGTACTCCGTAAGCTTGCAAGCATCCAAAAGATAGCGTCTACTCTTGAGGACCCTGGTCATAACAACCACGAGTATTGCAAGGATACGCATATGGGACCGCAATACGACGTACGGAGTAGCAGCAGAAGCAGACGGATTGATACGGGTGCAGAGTCCGAGTACGGGCAGCAACGTGCAAATCGCCGTTAGTTACGTTACGTTTAGAGGTCTTCAGAATACAACGCAATGGGTCGAGGCACTGCTCTGCGCATAGGGCGCAATAGCACGTTGTGAGCCGCTATGAAGAAAGAGGGCAGAACCAAAATGGCACGCTCGGCGGCAGAGGCGTCGACGATAGGCGGGCGGCAGATGTCAAGCCCACCCAGACAAGCCCACCTCTGGGAGGGGAGGGGCCACAGGCCACGAGGGAAAGGGGCGGAATGGGGCCGAAGGGCGGTAGTGTAAGATTCTCGTAAGGATAGTCAAAGTGGAAAAACAACCAACAGCCCATGCGCCGTCAGCCGAACGCGCGTATCGGCAGCAGGTTGCTGTCTCCAGAAATTAAAAAGCCCGAGCATGACCAGCCATTGTTGGGTAGGATGCAACAGTACAGAGTGTGAGTACTCGTACGAGTACTCGTAGACTCGCAGGCGCGAGTATTCTACCAGAGGGAAGGTGATTGCCGTCTGTCTTCCCAGACACAAGAAATCCCTGGCTGGTTGACGAAGATCGGCTGTGTCTGGACTCTTGGCATGTCATTCACCACTCCTCCGTGCCCAAGAACACTAGCCCCGAGTAGCTCAAATAGTACAGACCAGCCTGAGCCATTCCGCGTCCGCTGCCCCTAATCCCTTCTGGTCGCAAGACCGCTGCTGTTCCCTTTAAATCACACAATACCAGTCCCCAAGCGGTGAGATTGCTAGGAGTACGGAGTACGAGTACTTATCCGTCGTGAATATCGAGTACAGCGGGTGCCACTTCGTCCGTACGGAGTACTCCGTCCGCAGCCTACTGGAATTATGTAAGTATTTATAAACATGGTAGATCGCTGGCATGGATTGTTTGTCGTCGTCTGATTGTCTGTCTACTTTCTTTAAGTTTCTTTTGACTTTACTTTCTTTCTCTACTCTGTACGAGTACGAGTACTTCGCGTGTGCTTAAACGGCTGAAGGCTGGAAGGTTCCGCTCAGTAGTGCTTGTGGGTGTATGAGCATTGGCGAATGCAGAAAATCAATTGCTGTCGGTTTGTCTGTTGTAGATGCTCGTTCATAGCAGAAGCGATGGAAGGACGCGGTTGTTTTGCGCTCACACTTTATAGATTAGTAATCAATCACGCCTATATTTCATTTTGTAGTAGTCAAATAAATAAATCAAAAGCTCAACTCGTGGTGTTGCTCGCTTGGTTCCCATCTCATCTCGATCGCCCTCGTCTGACTTGCTTTTCTTCAGCAGACTATTGCTTACGATACCACCCACGGCGTGCATGACCACGCTCCAGGCCGTTCCTGGAGTGCGTCCAGTCCTTTGTGGTCAATAGACCCGACGTGCTGCAAGATACAAGGGTACTACGGAGTAGTTTATCAACCTACCGACACTATGGGGCGAGCCGTCAAATATTGATTCCCTTTTTGAGCATGCCAGGGTCACGGTGTCCGCGCATCCCGGCCAGAGGAGACTATTCTTATATCCCTGCCAAGGTTGTTTGTCTTAGGGCAATAGTACGAGTACTCGTAGTACTCGTAGAGACGAGAAAGAACGAAAGAAAGAAAATAAGAAGAGGGAGAAGAGAGCGAGTACTCGTGACCAACAATAATGATATTGGTACAAAAGAAAGAAAAATGCAGGTGTATCCTGACTAAAAGTTAGGGCGCCTCCTGTGGAATTGATCACGTCCCCGGACCATGTCATTTGTACTTTCTTTTTCTTTCTTCTTCGTTCCCTTTCTCACTATTTTCATCTTACAGCCTCTGTGCTTCACCTTGGCTCACCTTGCCATGGACACGGACTATTACGAGCAATAAACCGTGCTACTCGTATGAGGCCCTTACCCGTGTCACCTCTCCATGCCCCATACCATCCATCCACACTCGGCTGTCTCGGTCTGTGACTCTGTACTCGTAACTAACCCTATCTTCTCTGTGTAATGCAAATGTATGCAATATACTGCCACCCTCAAACGACTTGTGATTCATCAAGTCTAGGACGCAGATGGAGCTCGACGGGGATGATCTGAGACCGAAGCAATATTGATATTGCTCCCAAGCTTCTTTCGTGGTCATGGTCATTTCAGCAAATCTCATAGACTCCCTGTATCCCACTTAGCGTTTCTCTTCTTCAGCTCTTCACTGGTCGCTCACATTGTCCTGCACTCATGGTCTGCATACTCCGTACAAGTGCTCGTACGAGTACTCGTACAGCTTCTACGAGACAGATTACAGATTGCACATTACAGCCTACAGCTTACAGCTGTCACCGTGCCATTCTACCTTTCCCCTCTCGGCCACCCAGCCCAGCCCAAGACCCAGTCCATCACTCCCGTCCAGCCTTCTTTCGCTTCACACCCCTGCTCATCATTCTGTCACTTCTGATACTTTGATTCTCCTGGGATTCTGCATTGCTCTTCGTCCGTCTGCACAGCTCGGGTCCACCTGCGTCAGCAATCATGCTACTCCGTATTCGTACCTCGTACGGAGTAGTCGTAGATAATACTGCGTAGAGTAATTGCTACATGTATGTCATAAGCTGACTGCCACCCTAGTGCCGAGCGGTACGAATACCGTCCCTTCAGCCTCTCCTCTCCTCCTCCTCTATTGCCGTCATGCTTGCTGCTATTCCCCTGCCAGTCCACTTCCGCTGGACGCTACTGCTTTCCGTCTGCCCTACTCCATACTCCGTACGGTTAACCTATGGAACCCGCTGCTTTCTGCATTCTGCATTCTGCATCCGCCTTCTGTTTTCTCCCTCCTCGCGCGCGGCTTAATTATTACTCGTAGTTGTCTAATCCCGAAGCCAACCGTTGTCATCGTCGTCTGCCCCTGTGTGTCGATCATCCTGGACCCCAGTTCCTCCCACCAGCCAGCTCCCAGCTTGTTTTCGTTCCGACTTCCTTGGGTTAGACGGGCTGACCTATCTTATTTCACGCCGTGCCTTTCTCGTCCCTGCAAGGTCGTCCCTGGCTGCGGGCTGCGGGCTGCTGCGTATCTCTGTAGAGGACAGACCACTGGTAATTACAAGTACTACAAAGAAAAAAAAGGGACCTTTTGATTGAATCGATAGTTCCAGATCCAGGCCTCTCTCTCTCCCTCTCTGTGCACCCCAACTTCTCTTTACACAGCAGACAGTCTCTACTCTTAGCAACATTTAATCAATAATCTGGGTAGTCTCTGTTACGACAACTAGTTGCCTTTTTAGTGACACCCTGCAGCCAAGGTCTCTTGCCGCCTCGGGCTCGGGCTACGATCAACCGTCCTACAGCTTGTTCAGCCTCTGACCCTCTGACGATCCTGGGTGTTGTGCTTCCCTCGTCTACCCGTTCACGCACAGCTCTGCTGCTTCTCCACTCTCATCACACCCCCTCCTATTAATCTTTATTGTTATTTTTTCTCTTCTTAATCTATTCTCTCTACGGAGTCTTCTATTCTCGTCTGTCTATTCGTACACCCCCTCCCACCAAGTCTACCTGCTTGCACCCTTCTCCCCTCTCGTCCGTTCTTCTGTTTCTTCCTCTTCCTCCTCGAGCCTCCTGCCCATTGTCATCTTCATCTCCTCTCCTCTCCTTATCCTTCTCCACACAAGTCTCAAAAACTCTCGATCCTTTACCCCGTTGCACAACGCCCTTAGTTAAAAAAAAAAAAAAAAAAAAAAAAAAAAAAAAGAAGAAGAAGAAGAAGAAGCCCACAAGGGCGCTCCCTGCCTCACCGTCCCAAATCTATCTCCCCCCCTCCTCCCCCCTCCTTATCTGCCTGCTGCCCGGTCAGGGTACGGTCCGAACTACTGTGTGTGCAGCAAGGACCTGACCAGTGAAAGGCAAAGTGCCAGAAGTATGGGTTGTCTCGACGACTTCAGACTATGAGAAGGCCTCTTTCAGCGAACCCTCCTCGTTCTCGCTGCGGCCCTTAGTTTCCAAACAGGAACGGACGCATAGTGATCTCTCGTTAAAGTCCCGATCTACGGAGTACAGCACACCCTCTACACGGCTATCGGCCCTCGACAATCTGCCTCTCTACAAACGGGCGTTCCAGGTGCATGCATCTAGCATCGTCGTCCAATTCACCCCTCCCCCCCCCTTCTTCTTCTCCCCTCTCCGGTATGTAACTTTGGTATCCATTTTGTCTTTTCGTCAGTGTCTTGCCCTGTCCTCCCTTCTTATATCGTGCTTCCGGGGTAAGTCGATATACGCATAATACGAGTATGGCAATATTAAAACGGAACTCGAAATAAACACCACAGAGGCAGTTTTAGTAAGAGCTGGAATAAAAAAAAAAGGAATCATAGTACAGTTCACAAAGCACAAGCCCGGACAACCAATATCCACTACGTCTACAATTATTGGGTTACGAGTGTTCTTGTTCTTTTCATTATCCCCGGCCATAGCCAGCGCCAGCTTCGCCTCAGCTCTTTCTTGCCATACACACACACACATAGTTGGCCTTGTACCTCCACGAACCCTCTTTATTAATTCGTTTTGCCCTCAGATCTCAGATTCACGGAAGAAACATACGTCCCTCGCAGCTGGGCGTTCTTCTTCAGCATTATAATATCAGTCCCCCTCCGCCTCCTTCTGGCTGCTTGGTAATTATATTCTTTTTATTGTTGTCTAGCTTGTGTCTTTCTTCTTCTTCATCAGTCCTATTCATACTTTGTCTTGCCCTCCTCCTCTTTTTGCTCTTGCTTCCCTGTCGTTCCTTGTTCTATATATCCCGAGGACTCTTTATATCTGGACACACGCGGGCTCCCTCGACGTCAATGCTACCGACCGGCTTCCACCAGGAGCAACAACTGCACCCCGACGAGGCTGGATAAGAAGTCCTTTCTTCTTCGATCGAGTAAGGCCTGTCAAGGGAGGCCCGGCTGCGACACTTTGTTCTCTTTGATCGCTGGTCCTCGACGAAGGAACAAAAAGAAGAGGACTGGACTAGTCCATGCTTTTTTTCTCTCCTCTCTCTCTCTCTCTCTCTCTTGCGTCGTTTGGTTCTTTGCCTGCGGTATAAGACCCCCTCTCCTCGTCTCATCTTCCCTCTTCCTCTCCAGACAACGTCTCTATTTTCGGGTTCTTCTTGCAGCGTCTGTCTATTTTTATCGCATCCGGATCCAGCAGAGCGCTCCAGCCTCACCAGTAGACCAAAATAAAATCCCACGCCCAACCGCCATCCAAAACAAAAAAGAAAACATGGAAGCAGCTCTGAGCTTTGCGCCAGGACGGCCAGCCATGGCGGCCCTGGGGTCTGACCCAATGTCCTCCTTCTCGCTGCCGTCTCCGGGATTAGGCCAGGACACTCCCAGTACGCTCCTTACTGCGCGCTTTCTCTTTGATATTTTTCCCCCTGCTGATTTCCATCCCTCCTGTTGAGCATCACCTCTTGTATCTTTTCTTTTTCCGGTTTTAACTGCACCATCACTTCTACTGTATTCTTCCCCCCCGAGTATCTCAGACATCTAACCTTCCTGTCTCTCTTTCCAGGGTTTATCGGCGGTCGTCTCAGTCCTGTCACAGTCCAGATCGGAGACAGCATCAGCACCAGCAGCTCGCAACGATCATATTCAAACGGCTCAAACTACTTCCACCCGTCACATCACCAGCACCAGGCGACAACACCAACCTACGCGTCCGCGGGCGCGACGACAGCTGGGGACGCCACTCCTACCACTACCACTGCCATCGAGTCGCCACCAAATAAGCAGCAGCACTACGAACAGCACGAGCAGCACGAGCAGATGAGCGTGTCTCTCAACCAGCAGGTCTCTCTCGGCCACGACTCACTCCTCCTTCCGTCGCCGTCGTTTGGTCGGCACGAAACCCAGCAACACCAGCAAACCACCTGGAACCCAAGCCGGGCGTTGTATACGCATGCGTACGGCTCGTCACGGAGCACACCGTCCCCAACCGCAGGCCACGGCGCAGCATCATTTGTTGGTCACGAAGGCACCAGCACGGCGTCCCAGTTTGCAACGACGACCATGACAAATCATCACACAGGCAGCGGCAGCGGCGAAGGACCAGGCCAGTCACCAAGTTCGCACTCACAACAGACATATGCACAGCAGCAGCAGCAACAGCAGCAACAGCACCATCACCATCAACAACAGGAACAGCAGCAACAGCAACAGCAACAGCAACAGCAACAGCCCCATTCCACGCATCACGACCTTTCGGCGTCGTCGCTACACAACTCCCTCTTGGCATCCGGGCACGGAACACCCTCACAACCAAGACACTCTGTACACGACAGCAGCAGCAGCAGCAGCGCGGCTGGCATGTCTGGTGCCGCCAGCCACAACAGCCCCGACACTATGATGGGCTACCGCAGCCAACACTCGCCAGGGCTTCCCGGGATGGGAGGCCTGCCTGGCATGCCCTCGAGTCTGTCGTCAAAATTGAGCTCAAGCGGCGGCAGCAGCAGCGGCGGTGGCGGCGGTGGCGGCAGCGGTTTGTCCAACTTCCAGCTGTACTCGCACCAGCCGCCGCATATGCACCATCATACAGAACACCACCCGTCACACTCACAACATCAACAACAACAGCAGCAGCAGCAGCAGCACGCCCTACCCAGCCCAACACACCATAGCGGCAACCCGCTGCGCCTGATCCCGCCGCCCCTGCCATCACAATCGAGTCTCGCGTCGCTCGGTCCACCACTCGGCAGCCCCTATTCGAGTGGCAGCGCGAGCGGTGCTCCCGGTGGCAGCCGCGGCTATCCGTCGTTCCAGCACCCGGGCGTGCACCAGCCATCGCCGCACTCGCCCGGCCTCGCCGGCTCTGTCATGTCCAGCCTCGGTCACCCAGCCGGTCACTTGGCCCTCGTCTCGGGCCTCGGCGGCATGCAGTACGCAAGCCATGGCGCTGGAGGAGGAGGCGGCGGCGGCGGCGGCGGCCTCTCTGGACACGCTGGTTTTCTGGGGGGTGCACGCCGACCCCTCCTCTACAGCCACGAAAATCATCACCATCACCATCACCATGGTGGCAGTGGTGGTGGTGGTGCAATGGACTCGCATCTCATGCCCTTTGCACACCTCCACCCGTCCGCCATGCTCGGAACCCACAAGGGCAGCATGGGCATGGGAGGCCCGTCCTCGGCGGCCCATGACCGGCCCTTCCAGTGCGACCAGTGCCCGCAGTCGTTCAATCGCAACCACGACCTGAAGCGCCACAAGCGAATCCACCTCGCGGTCAAGCCGTTTCCGTGCAACTACTGCGAGAAAAGCTTCAGCCGAAAGGATGCACTCAAGGTTGGCACGCTTCTGTTTGTTCTTGTATTCAAAGGTGTATAATAGTACTAACTCGTATAGCGGCATCGGTTGGTCAAGGGCTGCGGCGACAAGCACCAGGCCAACGAAAAGTCCACTGGGCATGGACCCCCCGCCGGCAGCAGTGTGCTCAGCGACACGACGAGCGACGGCGGAAGCAACGACATGCACGGACTGCGCTGATGGTGTCTTGGCCTTTTATTTCTTTTTTTTTTGTTTTTTTTTTTTTTGTTTTTAAACTAACTTGAAGGCGCCACGTTTGGGTGGCTGGCCTGTTATTGGATTTGGTTTCTGGTCTTTGGGTATATCAGCACGTGCTTGGAGGAACGGGCTCTGTTTTTGGTTTCTTATTATTTGGATGGGATGGGATGCACTTGAAAGCCTTTTTGAGATGCATGGAGAATATTGGATGGATCTTCTGCATCTTTGGAGGGTTTATGGTATTTCTGGATATTGCATTTGCTGTTTGATGTAGTTTTGAAGCGTCTACTTCCGTTGTTGAGGCTTCGTCGTCTCAGTGAGGGACCATATCCTGCCCTTTGGTCTCTTACATATTAGGAAGTAAACAAATACCCCTATTTTCACGGTCGGTCCTTCTGCTTGTAATAGTCTCGGGCCTTGCTCCTTCCCCTCCGGGTGCCTGCCATCTACAGTCCGGAAGCACCGTTTTCGGCAAAACGGTCAACGTCCGCTTCAAACGGTGAGGAATACGGTCCGACTGTTGTTATCTTTGTCCCGTCTAGACATTTCTCACAACCGCCCGTATTCATGACATAAGCAGTACAGCAGAGAATGTAATAGTGATTAGTATTACCTAGTTTGTATGACTACACCAGCCTGTCCCAAGACGCCAAGACAAATGAAACCCAGATGAGAACGAAAGATTGCAAGACCCAAACATGACAAAAGAAAAGTGAAGATTGCAAGCGGCCGGATGTAGGATGCAAGGCTTGAGGAAAAGAGCTGACAAAAGGAAATGATGTAAAAGGTGAATATCAAAAACGCCAAGTGGTTGTCTGCCCAAAAAGGAAAAAGACGGAAAAAAAGAAAACAGACAAAAAAAGAAGGAAAATATCAAAGGAAAAGAAAAGAAAGGAAAGGGATTCAGAATGAAGAAAATCAAGAAAAAAATAACGTCTGACAGCCCGTAGTGAGAACCACTCACGAGTTCAACGTCTTCACCATCATCTTGGCCTTGCGCTTGTCGGGAACGATAAGGCCGCGCTCGCACATCACGCCCTGCAGCGTGTCGGCAACCTTGTGGAAGCTGCTGGCAGAGCCCGTCTCCTGTGTCAGGCGGAGAATGCACAGGTGGTTGCGCTTGCCGTGCTCAATCACTGTAATGACCTCGCATGCAAACGACACTTCGCGGATTCCGAGATCTAGACGGTCGGTTAGTATCCATTGTCGGTGGGCTGGGACGTCGCGAGAACGACTTACAGTTATCCGGGGCGACCTTGGCAAACACAATGCTGTGCTTCTTGTCGACTTCAATGTTGCAGATGCCGTACCGACGCCAGTCGCGCAGCAGACCCGCCACTTCTTGCCGCGCACGGCGTTGCGACAGGCAGAGGCACAGGTGCCGGTTCGCCGGCTTGACCCGGAACAGCCGCGACAGCCAGTTCTGCTGCGGGTCAATCTTGCGCGAGTTCGGCTCGTCGCTCTGCTCGTTGTTGGCGCCAGGGCGTCCGCAGCGGCCCACGCGCGCGCCCTTCTTGCTTGTGAGGCTGGTGGCGCTCGTGGCGCTGGCGCTACTCTTTCTGTTCTGGCCTGACTGGCCCGACGAGGCCGTCTCCGCCTGCAAGTCGTCATCCAGCTTGCCGTCGCTCTTAGACGTCTTCCAAAAGGGGAACACAAAGCTCTTCTTCTTCGTCAGCTCTTGCGCAAACGTCAACGTCCGAGGCGACGGCGTCGACGCGTCCGAGCTGCGCGAGACCTGCGACAGAGGCCGCTCAAACACCTGCACCATGCTGTTGCGCATGTCTGTCTTGGACTGCCGCTTGAACCACGACCGCCTCGCCGCGGGTGCCGTGCCCTTGTCACTGCCTGCATTCATAGAGCCGTTCGAGGCATTGCCCTCGGGCTCCTCCACGATCGTTTCCGTCACAGGTTGCTGGCCCTTTTCCTCGCGACGCCGCTTTTCCCGCCGCTGGCGCAGCTGGGACTCCTCCACCAGCGTCTGGGTTTCCACGGAGCGATTTCCCTTGGGTGTGGCAATGGTTGGTCGTGCCGCTGCAGTCGAGGGCCGGTCCTGTTGGGCGGCCTTCGTCGGGAGATGCAGTGCCTTGGGTGCTGTGACTGAGACTGGACCCTTAGTCCGCGTAGCAGTGGGCGAGACAACAAGTCGAATCGTGTTCTCGGCTTGCGTGGCATTGACCAGCTCGGCCATATTCTTTGCAATGTGCGGGCCATAGCTCTTTGACGGCGCCGACACCGCCCGCAGCTTGTCCTTATCACCCGCGGGTCCGTTCTCCTGGATCGACGGCAGTTGTCTCGCGTGTCCTCTGCTGGCCTGCGAGTACACCGGGGCCGACACAACGCGTCTCTCCGCCGGCACATACGGGGGCGCGTGCACGTCCACAAGCCGGGCGTGCATCTTGGCATTGGAAGATGCAACACCGGTAGAGGCGTCGCTGTCCTTGTCGAGGCTCTTCTTGGCTTGCACTTTGGCAATCTCGAGCTGCACCGAGTCTGACCGAGGCGGGGATGGCGGGAGAGGGCGATTGTCCCACGCACAAGCGCCGCCTGGTTGACCTGTCTGGCATGGCACCGACGTCGCAGGAGACACCGCCAGTTCCGGTGTGGCCAGTCGGATAGAAAAGGGAGAGTCCCGGCCCACGTCTCTCTCCGAGGAATCGACAGCCAGAAGCGAACTCATAAACGCATCGTCCAGGTCTTTGGCAATTCTGCAGCTAAACTCCGTAAGGTCCTCGTTCCAGGCTGGGGGCTCATCGCACAAGTTGGGGCTGGTCATGCCAGTCATAGTCGCATCTGTCCCACTAGTTGACATCTTGCGAGCCTTGGAAAAATCAACACCACGCTTGTGTCTCGATGAAGGGCGAACGCACGGTCTGCCATTGATGCTCCGCATGCTTCGTGTGCTGCGGATGGAGCTCATTGAGCCGCGAGATGCCCTCAGGTATGCCGACGAGCCACCGCGCCTCTGGTAGACTTTTGCCTTTGTTCCGGGGGCGCTTGCTTTGGCCTTCACGGCCTCGGCGTGGACCAGCGAGCGAACCTCTGCCTCGACGTTTGGGTTGTTGCGGTGCACGACAATCTTTGCATGGCTCGCTTTGGCCTCTGTTGGCGGCTGCATCACAACGGACGCCTTGTAAGGGTCGTAGCTCTTGATCGTGCCGCTTTCGGTACCGGCTTCCGTCTCAGCAACATTGGAAATCACCGTGAAGCGCGAAACGCTGCGCTTGTGCCCGGACAGCGTGGTCTGCGAGAACGTGCGAGTCGACACCTTCTTCGCGTAGGCGGGCTGGTTGACGTGATGATAGTCGCTGACAGAGTGGGTGAGCGTTGGGTTGTAGTTCTCCTGCTGTTGCTCTCTGTAGTTGTACAGCAGCCAGTAGAAGAGCTTTTGGTCATTTTGCCTGCAAATTGTTAGTAAATGGCGCTGACTTGAGCGATGATAAGCATCCCATGAGACTCACTCGTTGCTGATCAGCTTTGCAGCCAGCTCTTCATCACGCAGGGTGTGCCACATGGATCGGAGCTGGCGAAAGATCTGCTCGTCGATGCTGGCCAGGTCCAAGGGGTGGACTTGGGTGCCGCGTGCACCTTGGAACGGACCGTCGGTACCATCATTTCCAAGGTCGTCCAGGTAGCCATATTTCCACACAAGCGGATGCTGCCACATCTTGTTCATGGAGATGCGGACCTCGGGCTCGGTTTGCAGAATACGATGAATCAGGTCCTTTGCCTCAGGGCTGAAGCTGCTGGGCATTGTGTAGATGCCCTTCTTGGCCTTGGCTAGCATGAGGCTCATATCGTCCTCGTCAAAAGGCAGGCGTCCAGCAAGCATGACAAAGAGAATGACGCCCATACTCCAAATGTCGGCCTTGTCGCCGTGGTAAGGACGAGCCTTGAGCAGCTCGGGGGCAGCGTAGTGGGGGCTTCCACAGGATGTCTGCAGATGGGATCTCGGGGCTTGGTGCAGGGCAGCCATGCCAAAGTCGGCAATCTTGATATGACCGTCCGCCTTAAGGAGAATGTTCTCAGGCTTCAGATCACGATGGCAGATGTTGAGCGAATGGCAGTACTGGACAGCGCTCATCATCTGGCGAAACACGAAAATCGCTGCCTCTTCAGTGAGAGCGCCGTTCTGGCTGACGTAGGTAAACAGGTCACCGTTCTCGACGTATTCGAGCACCAGGTAACTAACGCCGCGTTAGAGATCGGAACCACTATGCACCGGATATGGTCTCTGGTACTTACATTTCGTTGCGGTTCTCCCAGATATCGTGGAGCTGAACGATGTTGGGATGATCAATCAGCTTCAGGATGGCCACCTCACGCTCAATGGCCAGAGGCATGCGCCGAATGCCATTCGTGTTCTCGGGGAGGCTACTGTCGAACTGGTCCAGCTGGGCAATGCTGCCTGACTGGGTCATGCGGGCAGTCTTCTTGGCGATGATCTTCACGGCCACCGGCTGGCCGGTGGTGCAATGACGTGCAGCCCGCACACGAGCAGACGAGCCCTTTCCAAGCGTCTTGCCGAGCTGCCAGGGGCCAATGTACGATTTCTTGTTGGGGAAGCCATCGCAGGCCGAGTACTGCGAGGCACGCCGTGAGTTTGAGCCAGACGTGTGCTGCGAGTTCCGCGAGGCCGCCGAGTTTCGCTTGCTTTCCTCGGCCACATCTGCTAGAGGGACATCAAGCATGCTGCACTCGGCTGATTGTTGTTGGCGGCTATGCTGCTGCTGCAGTTGCTGCTGCTGCATCTGCTGCTGTTGCAGTTTCTTTTGCTGAAGCTGCTGTTGTTGCAGTTGTTGTTGTTGCAGCTGCTGCTGTTGCATATGGAGTTGCTGCTGCAGCTGCTGCTGCATGTAGGCCTGCTGCTGGGCAAGCCGTGCAGCCTGTTGCTCGTACGCCAACTGGTAAGCGTCCTGGTAGTTCTGATAGTACTGCTGCTGACGCCGTTGTTGCTCGAGGTCGTGGCCGGAAGCCACTGTAGAGACCATCTTGTTGTTGACCGGCACGACTCCGAGGTTCTCTTCGTTCTTAACGGACGTGTGCTTGCCCGTCCGGTGCACCGCCTGTGAAGTGTTTGGTGTGTTTGCGCGGGAGGTGGCGTCGCCAAAGGGAACGCGCGTGCCCGTCCGCGAAGCCATGATGATATATGCGAGTTCCGGAGGGTGGGTGAGAGGGTACTATGGCATTCTTTGCCGATGGTGTGACGAGAGCGTAGGAGGAGGGGCGGTGGGAGCAGAACGGTATGGCAGAGAGACGACAAGCAAGGCTATGAACAAGGAGAGAAGGGAGGAGAAAAAGAATGACAACGCGGTCGAGAGATCAAAGAAGTAGCATTAAGGAGGGAAGAAAGAATGGTAAAAGGCACGGGAGAAGAAGCGTCTAAAAGAGAGAAGAAAAGCTGCACGACACCACAACAAACAAAAAAGGACCAATATGCGGAAGAGCGTAACAGCTCTGGAGGATGGCAACGGTCCGGGGCGCGTAGGATAAATGCCAGTCGTCGCTTGACGGGGGAGGGAACAGAGGAGAAGAAGAGTGAAGAAAACAAGAACAGGAAGCCAAAGCTGGGAAGAAGGTGGTGGCGATGGGGACAGAGAAAAAGAAAGAATGCGCGTTCCGGGAAGAGAGGGCGGGCGGCTTTGTTGTACTCGTAGTTTCCCAGTTTTCCAATTGCAACGCGTGTTGACCACTTGCTCCTTCCGTTTGTGTGGCCTGTTACGGGCGGTTGCCCCGGACGCCAGATGCCGGTGGCTTCGAGCTGGAAAGGAAGGAGGCACCGTCAACCGCTCTTTCCCTGTCTGCATCGCGACGCCGACTAACACGAGGTACATTGGCGAATTACCAGATTTGGCAGGCACGACAAGTACCACGCAGCACCACACCGCTGATGTAAGCATCCACAACAGTTTCAAAGTGGAACCGCAAGGGCATCAGGAGAAGAGCACGGGAATGTAGCTAAATAAAAGGACGGGCGCTGGTTCTCAATACGGCAGATGCTGGAATGAAGGCATAGCAAGCTATTAGACCGGGCACAAGCTACGAGTACTGGGGGGGGGGGGGGGGGGGGGCGCGGGGGCCGAGGGGGGGGGGAAGGGGGGGGTTAGGGGGGCCCGGGGGTGGGGGGGGACGAGGCAAAAAGGTACCACGGGCG
>JADHKN010000119.1:0-43540 GCA_019925475.1 Ophiostoma ips
TCCACAACCGGTATATTCGATCCCTCCCCATACAAGCACAAGCACCCCTATCGAGAACGGCGAGATGCGATGGGCGTCAACATGGACGGCTCGCGGAGAGCAAGTCCACGGTGTAGCTCGGGTTCGTTCGCGATAGGGGTGCTTGTGCTTGTATGGGGAGGGATCGAATATACCGGTTGTGGAAAACGTTCTGCACAGCTCGTCGATCTTTTTGACGTTGCCCGTGCGCCTAGAGAGCCCACAGGTTAGCGGAAAACGGCCGGCTGGGTCGCGGGCGTCATACCGATGCGCCTTTACGACGCCGTGGCGGTAAAGGTTGCCGTTTTTGCTGCGGTAGAACCGCACGCCGCCGATCATAGCAGTCTTGGGCGTGCTGGATGGCGGGTTGGGGTCGCCGGGGACCTTGACGAGTTTGCTGCCGTTCTTGGCAAC
Organism: Ophiostoma ips; assembly: GCA_019925475.1. Taxonomy (NCBI): domain Eukaryota; kingdom Fungi; phylum Ascomycota; class Sordariomycetes; order Ophiostomatales; family Ophiostomataceae; genus Ophiostoma; species Ophiostoma ips. The sequence continues at coordinate 433 of JADHKN010000119.1, forward strand.
GTAAAAGGGAATGCCCTCGACGAACACCTGGTAAGGGTTCTGAAGGCCGTTGTTGCTGGATGCCGCTCGGGCAATGGTCGCCGCAGTGTTGCCTCCCCCGGAGCTGCCGGCCAGATGGCTAAAGTGGCTGCGCAGTTTGCTGCGCTCGTGCTCGTCGCGCTGCTTGAGTTTCTGCTGGCGCGTCTGCTCGATGGCTTTGGCCCGGGCCTGTGCCTCCTTCTCGTAGACGTCCGAGTTGATCAGCTGCATGTGTCGGTCTGTTCGCGACACCCAGGATGGGCCACGGCTCCGCGACGCCGCATCCCCGCTGGCGCTGTCCGAGTTGGTATTGGAGTCGCTACTGCCGTCTGCTGTGCCGTTCAGGACAAGCGTCCGATTTCGGTGCGGTGCCGGCTTCTTCACGCGGTAGCTGCCTCCGTATCCTCGCCCTCGGTACCCAGCCGGAAAGCCACGCGGGGCAAACGCGGGCCGCTGATGTTGCGCGTAGCCGGTCGAGGGTGTCGCGTGATAGTAGGAGTTGCTGCTGGGGTGCTGGGGGGCGGGCACAGAGTTGATGCCCGCCATCTGGTTCTTGTGGCGATTGATCTGGCCTAGCATTGGACCGTTAGAATGCGTTTGTACATGGTTCTGAAGCAGACTGAGCTTACCGGCAAGTTGGCTAATCCGAGCCAGCAGTTGCTGGTCTTCTGACGACATGATAGGTGATGCGGGGTGGTCTTGAATATGAACGTGAAAATCGGCGCAAGATGGCAATGATAACGTCAATACAGTATTGGATGGGAGATGTGGAGATGTGAGAGGTGAGAGATGAAGAAGATGCAGTGGCGCGTCTGGTGGCAAACGCACAGACCAATAGCACGTGACTAGGCTTTAGCTCGTATGTACTCGTGACATCTCGATATCTTCGCAAGGCTTCAGCCTCAGATAGACCAGCACCAGCAGTTTCTATATGACTGCTGCAAACACTCGCTTCCTCCACGTACGGCCACAGGTACTGGAGAACTCGGGATCCCGTCCGCTCTCCCCTAGATAAGCCAGTAACCGCTGGATTAGTAGCTGGGTCGGTGACGACCAGCGAATCCCCGGTGCTGTACGTTTTTTGTCTTTTTGTCTTTTTTCAGTTTACAGTTTTACAGTTTTGCAGTTCTGCAGTTTTGCAGTTTTGTAGTTTTGGAGCCTTGTTGTATATAGCCTAGACACCCTGTATTCCTCTGTCTTCCACCCGCACATTGTAGTTCAGCTGTAATAGATCGCATCTCAGACCTTCCATATCGTCGTCCGCGCTTACATAACACACACTTATCTTATCGCACCAGCCTCAGCCTGTGGCGCTTCCAGACGCGGCATTTTGTGGTCCCAGCTCATAGCTCTGCGGGGCGTGCAAGCTCATTGGCAGGCTGGAGCACCATGCTGTATTCGTACTCCGTAGTGCTCTACGAGTACTCTATCAATCCGCTCATCGACTTGGTCCTGTACCAGACCAGCGACGGCCGTTGTCTCATTGCCTCACCATCACCCTCATCGAGCCGAATTTTTTTCCCCGTTGTTGCGCATCGCACCCCTCCGCCAACATGTCCGTCGATCCTCCCACCTACCTCACCGCCCTGCAGAACAACATCCGTACGCGGCCCATTCCCTGGGATGGCGCTGTACGCGCTGGTACCGTGCAGGAGTGGCAGCTGGCCAAGATCCGCGCCGTCGACAAGGTGAAGCGCGATGTCCGCAAGCAGACCGTCGAGAAGGACCTGGACGGCTACCGGATACTCTTTATTGGCGGCAGCGGCGCCGACCAGCCCGGCGTCCTGCAGTCAGCCGCGCGGCGCACCGACGTCGTCCAGTACATTCTGGTCCTGCTCAACGACCTGCTCGAGACCATCCCGGCCCTCGCCAAGGCCATCCTCGCCGGCTCCTCCTCCTCCTCCTCTGCCGCCGAAACCGACCCCTACCGCAACATCCTCCCCCTGCTGGCGCACTCCAGCAACTCGGACGACCCCATCCCGCTGCTGACATCGACGGTGCTGACGTCGCTCATGTCGGCCGCGCGCGACGACTCGCCCGCCACCCTCAAGCGCGCCCTGCCCGCGCTGCTGAGCTACCTGTCCACGCTGGCCCAGCAGAGCACCGACGCCGGCCTGCAGGACATTGGCGTGCTCCTGTCGTCGGCGCTCCTGTACAGCCGCGCCACGCGCCAGCAGTTCTGGGCCCAGCGCAGCGAGACGGTGGCGCCCCTGATCAAGATTCTGCGGACGGCAGCCGGTGTCAGCACAAACGGAGGCGAGGACGCCTCGGCCAGCCTGTGGCGCGCGACCGGCGCCGACGGCACGGGCTCCAACGGAACCACCAACGGCGCCTCTGCCGCGGCCGGTCGCGTAAGCGCTCTGCCGGAGGGCTCCATCGGCGGTGGTGTGGGCCTGCAGCTGCTCTACCACGTCCTGCTGATCCTGTGGCAGCTGTCCTTTGATGCGGCCGAGGTTGGCGATGATCTTAACGAGTGGGTTTTTTTCTCACTTTTCTCTGGGGAACTCCATGTCAATGCCGTCCACTAACACGTCCAGCGAGTACGACATTATCCTCCTGTACACACAGCTGCTGCGCCTGTCGCCAAAGGAGAAGACGACGCGGCTGCTGGTATCGACGCTGCTCAACCTGCTGACGGCGAACCGCGTGACGCTCCTGCCGACAGCGGTGCTGGCACGGCTGCCGCTCCTGTTGAAGAACGTGGCCGGCCGCCAGCACGCCGACACCGACCTGCAGGAGGACCTGCAGCAGCTGCGCGACCTGCTCGACGAGTACACGGCGACCAAGACGACGTTTGACGAGTACGTGGCCGAGGTCAACACGGGCCACCTGCGCTGGTCGCCGCCCCACCGCAGCACCGTGTTCTGGGCCGAGAACGCCCGCCGCGTCCTGGACGACCACAACGGCGCCATCCCGCACAAGCTGGCCGAGATCATGGCCAAGCCCTGGGACAACGACAAGGCCGTGCTGGCCATTGCCTGCAACGACATTGGCGCCCTGGTGCGCGAGGTGCCCGAGAAGCGCAGCCAGCTGGAGAAGCTGGGGCTCAAGACGCGCATCATGCAGCTGATGGGCGACGCGGACGAGAGCGTGCGGTGGGAGTCGCTGCAGGCCCTGGGCGGCTGGCTCAAGTACAGCATTGGGGCCTAAATCGCTGTGTCTCCGTCTTGCTCCTGATCATATCATAATATCGCGTCTCTGTTCGCGGTTGTACTTCGTTTTTGTTTGTTTACTTGTTGGCCGTTACCATATCGTATAGATTTAGTCGTACTGTTTGTCTTTTTTGCTTGGCTCGTTGGTTTGCCTATTCAATTGTTTTTGTCGATTCACATAGTATACTTTGCATTGTGCCAACCCATTTTCAGTTCAAAGCATCACCGATTGATCTTTACGTCTGCCAGGAACGCCGTCGAGGTGACATGAACGGGAGAGACGGACACGGCAAAGAGGACTCAAAAAAAGCGACAGCTTGCAAGATGCTCACAAAACAGACATAAGGATTGGAATAGATCAGAGCCCGCAATATATTGGACCAAACGTAGACACGAAAACACACACAAAAAAAATGATCCATGCACCAGACATTACCGCAAAAGAAAAAAGAGAAAGCAGGAAGAAGAAAAATGAGAATGGCAGTTTTTCTAACCCCGTCCGCGGAACCCTCTGCCGCGACCGCCAAAGCCGCGCCCGCCGCCCCGGCCACGGCCACCCCGGCCTCCACGCCCGCCACGGCCCGGCGGGCCACTGCCTGTGCGGTCCGACTCCTTGCGGGCCTTGTTCTTGGGCTTGGGCGCGTCGTCGACCAGCAGGGTGTCGAGGGGCAAGCTGTCGGGCAGGATAAAGTAGCGGATGGTGCTGCCGCGCAGGTTCATGGTGTCGAGGGAGATGGGGTCCTGGCCCCGGGGCGTCATCTTAACATTGCGCAGGGCCGTGTTCATCTGCGGGGACACGGACGCAATTGTGCCGTGGACAATGGTGCCTTGCAAAGATATAATGTCAGTAAGGGAGCAGCTGTACAATAGACCGAAGGAGCTTACCGTTCTTGAGCTCAATTGTCACCGTCTCGTTGGCGCATTTCATCAAGAACCTGGGTCAGTTAGCCATTGGCCGCAATATTATATAGCCGGGGAAAGCCAGGGACGGGAGGCCAGAGAGAGAGCGGCCGAGGGAGGGGCGACGCGTACCGAACGAGCTTCATGATGGGCAACGTGGGAGGGCGAGAACCGGCGGAGAGAGAGAGGGACGACGACGAGGCGGGACGAAGGGAGAGGAGGAGGGGGGTGGAGGGGCGCGGGAAAACCGTTTCGCCCGGGTTTGTTTGTCGCAAAGGGTGTTCGTGGTGAGCTTCCCGTCGAGCGTGGGCGCGTAGGGGGGGGTGTCGTCGGAGCGGTGGTGATGGGGGACCTCGAAAATTTATTAGAGACGGCCCTGCTCTGTTGTTAGGCCTTTGATCGTTGAGATGGAAAATGCACGCCGCAACTTGCTAGCACGGATTAGTCATCACGTGCCACCCTGGGTCGCACTGCCTTGTCCCTTGTCTACAAAAAAAATAGAGAGCGCACGAGCTACCCCGCTGTATTCGACCCCGAATTGGGGTGGAGGGAGCTGTAGGAGCTCCCTGCCGCCACGCTATCGATCGCCGGCGGTTTCTCGCTATTGCGTCTTCAGATGAGCCTTGCGCCAGGCGCCGGTCTTTGTCGCAGTGTACAGCATATGTCTTTGAAAAGTTTGGGTTTATGCAAATCCAAGCTGTGAACAACGTGTGTATTCATGTCAAACAGAGAATAATAGCTAAGGGGTAATCAAAACAAGTAAACAACACGCAGCAGGTCGTCGGGGATAGGATACAAGCGATAGAAGCAAATCAGACAGGCAGAGAGCCGAGAGCAAGGCAGGCAGTGTTATGCGCGCTCCTCGGGTAGCGACCGGCCGGAAAACTGCTAGGCCCTATCCTCCTTATCGATGTCGGACACCTTCTCCCACTCGTCCTCGGTGCTCACGCCCGACAGGCTGCTCGGGATACGCTGGCGGGCATTTGGGCTCTCTTGGCTGTTGGGTGCCATAGTCTCGGGGACGACTGTTGATTCTCTCTCAGTTGCTGCCGGTGCTGCTTCTGCTTCTGCTTCTGCTTCTGATTCTGCTGCTGCCGCGGCTGTTGATGGCGTGGCTGCTGTTGCCACTGCCGCCGCCGCCGCCGCCTTTCCACGCTGCCGCGCAGACCCGACGCTGGCTCCAGTCGTCTTTCCTGCAGGGCCGCTGCCGGCGGATCTCTCGTCCTTCTTCTCTGCCTCGACCTCGGTGTCGCTATCGTCCTCTGCCGCCGTAGCTGCTGTGATCGCGGCGCGGCGCCGGTCCTTGCGCCTTTGCTCCTCCTCGCGCTCGTCCTTTTCCTTTTGCGCAATCGCGACCTCGTTGGCGAACCAGTTGATGGCCCACCACAGGCCGGCACACAGGATCGACAGCACGACAAAGTGCACCGAGTAGGTGGCCAGCAGAAGCGCGCCCAGCACGACCTGCAGAAAGAAGAACGAGACGTTGGTCGCGAGCAGCAGCGAGGGCGTCGTCCCGGGCGTGAAGATGGACTCCCAAAGTTCCTCGAAGAATTTCGACATCGTTGGGTGTTGAGGGAGGGAAGTAGGTGGGGAAGGGGGAGGGAGGGGGTAAAGAGGGATTCGTGAGCGATAATCAGCAACCTTGTGTCGTGTATGCTGGTGCGTCTAAGTTTGCGCGTCGCTGCGTGTGCTGGTTGCACACGGGGATCCAAGGCCGGATGGCGGATGTGGCCGTGTCCAAGATGTTATCGCTCGGGTCGCAGTCAGGTTGAAACCAGACTGAAGCGGGGAGGGGGCAGAATTATGCGCTGAACAAAACAAAACAAAAAAAAAGTAGATTAGCGGTAGGAGCGGTACAGGTGGGCTGTACGGTAGAGACACAAGTTGACAAACGGCTGGGCTTGCCGTATATAGAGAGGCCCTGTGAATAGTGGATGTCTGCAGAGGTTGGAGGTTGGGGGTAGCAACAGCAGCAAGCGCAGTATCTGATATGGAGATGCGGCAAAGCACGTGTCTCTCAGCTGTTATGGCGCCAAGATCGCAATGGCCACGAACGATGAAAAAGAGCAGCGGGTCGAAAATAATAAGACGTTGGGAGGAAAAAGGATGGGTAGAATAAATAACGTGTATTTATCCCAAGCCCAACAAAGAGACCCTTAGTGCAGCAAGGGTTCAGGACAGATGCCAGAGGCCGGGCTTGAGCTGCAACAATGTCGTGCTGTTCGTTTTGGTGGTTGATGATCGCCGAGGAGAGTGCTGGTCAGGCAGACGACGGTCGACAGTCGGTAGTTGGCTCGTCGTCGTATGCTTGCAGTCATGCGAGTGAGAGTGGCAGGCAGGCAGACGCGGGTGCTTGCAGGGTCTGGCCCTTCCAGGGCAGTTTAGCGTGGTCAAGAAGCCTAGCGCGATGGAAACGATGGCCTAATATGACTAATCTTGGCAACCGCGGGTGACGGTCGTTGGTGGTCAAAGGTGACAACGTCGACGAATCTGTCCACAGACCGCATAGCTGGCGAATGCAGCAGACAGGTGACGTCCTGTGGCGTTTTGTTGGATTGGATTACATAACCAGGACTGCCGAAGCAAACAAACCCTCCGGAAGGCCGTGTCACACGTGGTGCAGCTTACAGAAAGCCTTGACTTGCACTTTCCTTCCCGCACTGCGTTCCGCAGCTGCCAGCAAATACTCTGTATTGTTAGTCACTGTTTCCTGTTTGGGCATTGTGCTACCCCGCCAGGACAGTTGTCCCACGGGCGATTCCATAAAGACGGACAGCCGTTGGGGTTTGGGCCATTAACACCAGAACATGTCGTATTATCTCACATCCTACTATGATACAAGAGAAAAGCCACTCGGGTGCGCCTCTGATGTGCCTTCTTGCCCTTCCAGCCCAATCGTCGGGCGCAAACGTCGTCATGCGTACGCCCACCTTCAGGCAGGAGGTCCACTGTGTCCCTCCCACCTCACAACCCATCGCGCCTTCCTGGCATTTGTACCTGTCCCATACTCCACCATGCCGTCTCGACTTGCAGTTGTCTTCTTTGCTCAACCCGCCTGCCTTTAATGGCCAGAATTATTTGCTCTTTCTGGCTGGCTACTTATTGCGTGACTTACTTCTTGCAAACCCTTTTTTTTTTCCGGGCCGCACATATATTTGCTCCTAGCCAAAGTCATCCCCCCTTCGCATATCCCTCACTCTCCATCCACATTCCCGCATCTGGCATCACGATACTTTTTCCAGAGTCTCCACCCACTTAGAGCCGCATCGCTCATAGCCGTGTCGATCATTAAAGTGTCCTGCCATCGAGGGCCCAGTAGAGCCTAGGGTCTGTTGGGTCTGTTGACGCATTTCGGGTGACGGGATAGCATCGCCTTGTTATTCACGGTATGTTCTATTGTTCAGGCAGTCCTAGTCCGTCTCATCTTTCTACCTCCGGGACCATGCCCTAACTGCCAGCCTGTGGCTCATCAACAGGTGATGGAGGACATCGCTTCCATTGATGGTTCTCAACAGGTAGCACCGGAGACTGCCAGCGTCATGGATGGTGTGTTGAAATCTACTTTGTCGCCGGAGCCGGTAGTGACTCCTACAGAGTCCGCCACCCCTGCACCGGAGACCTTGGCGCCCGTTCCGGACCAGACACAGCTAGCACTACCCGCCGTGACGGACCTTTCCATGAAGCCAGAAGTGGCGACTTTTGGTGGGACATCTGATGCTGTCGTGGGTGTCCCGGGAACTGATTCCCACACTGCCTTGGCAGACCCTGCTTCAAGCTCACAAACGCCGGTCATCATCGTCTTGCCTTTGGATGGGACAACAGGGACAACAGAGACAACAGAGACAGCAGAAACTGGCACGGCCACTTCTCCGCAAACTGAGAATGTGGCGGCTATGCCCGAGGTCAATGCTTCTGTCACTGGTCCTCCAGCTTTGGATGCTGCGACGTCATACGCTGTCCCGGTAGACGACTTGACGTCGCTTCTCTATCCGTGCAGCGAATTGTCTGCGGAACCTGCTCCGACGGCTGATATCAAACCACGCAAAGCCAGCGTCGACGACAAATCTCTGCCAATGTCACGAGCAAAAGAAACTCCAGTTAAATCAAGTGCACCCGTTGCAAAAAAGCCACACACCCTCTTGGACCTCCCGGTCGATATCCTTCGGCTGATCATCGAAGAGGTTTGTGTTCTGTGTCTTCATGCCTTGTTATCCTTCTTCTAATTCCTTTTCGCAGGTTGGCGATACGAATGACTTGATTACCATGGCTCGCACGTGCTCGACTCTCTACTCTCTTTCGATCCCACGCATATACTCCCGCTTTGATATTGTGTGGCCCGACAGCGGCCCGTCAGATTCAGATACCAAAAGTGTCGATGCACTGACCTACGGCCTGTCCACTTTATGCCTCGGCAGCGCCTATGCACGGGCTGCTGGTCGACTGCGTGAGACCATGCTCCGCCGTGGCCCTGGCAGGGGTCGGGCGCGAGGGAAGGGTCCTGTTGACGCAACCAAGCAGTTCAACTCCAAGCCCAGCTTTCTCGGCAACGACTATGCAAAATACACGCGCGAGTTCTCTCTCGGCAACTGCCCGCCGAACCACATTGTCACCTACAACATCCACCAGGAAAAGGGGAAAATGCTGGGGACGCTTGCCGCATTGTCGATAGCCAAAATGTCGAACTTGGAGAGTTTTGTGTGGGATACCCCCTCTGGTGTTCTGTCCGACGTCTTCATGGCTCTAGGGTCTCTGGCCGACTTTGATCCAGAGTATGGCAAGTGCCGGCTTGAGCGTGTGTGGGTTCGCTGGCATAACAACAGGTACACTTCTCCTACTTCTTCGCGCGCGTCTTCCCGTGACACACGGCGGCCCAGCTTTGGCATCCCCGGCACTGTTTGGTCACCCATAGGGGGATGGCATCCAACCAACGGCACACCACGCGGAGTCCCCCTGTCCAGCTCTGAAAGCCCCGTTGAATTTCCAACGTTTAGTGTTGTGCCGCCACTAAAGAGCTTGAGTGTGCTCGACATTGACGAGGTGTCTTACCTGGATGAACTGTCTATCCTGATTGAGAAGTCGTACACACGACTGGAAGAGCTGCGCATCGGCATAGCACACCACGCTGTGGACGATGTCTTTGTGCAGGCCTGGGTTGATACCGGCCTGAAGCAAGTCGACTTGGACGCATATGGGCCTGAAGAGAGCACCATTGGAGACCGGCGGTTGTGTGGCGTCATCGGCATCCTGGTGGGTCGCATCTTTGACATGAGCAAGGTCCGCCGAAAGGCGGCGTTGGGGAAAAACAAAGAGGCAGAAGCAACGGCAGCGGCCACCCCGACGCCTGCAGTCGACCCAGAAGAGAATCCCGAGGCTATTGCTGCCACCGATAACGCAACAGAGACCACTGATGGTGGCGCTGGCGATACTGAGGGGGCAACCTTCTCCATGTCAGACGACGCATCGAACGAAAGCACACCGAGTGGGAGTGGCTCCGGCGAGAGTCGCCTAGTAGCCGACGCTCCGATGTCTTCGGTTGAGACCGAACACACAAGCGATGACCCGGGCACCGAATCCAGGGCCAGCAACGAGACAAGCGGCGAGGACGGTGAAGACGGCGAAGACGGCGAAGACGGTGACGGCGAGGAGGAAGTTCGGAACAAAAAGCTGAGGCTTTCCACGCTCGAACTCGAGCGCGTACCGCTGTCCTTGCAGGCCATGGCGCGCGCACTGGACTGGTCTACCATTACGTCGCTCACGATCCTCAGCTGTCCTCACTTTGACGGCCTCTGGCGGCTGCTCCGGAAAAACTTCCGTCCAATGCCTGTGGCTACCAACAGTAGCTGGTATCAGCCGAGCAAACGCCCTGGTGCGAGCATGTGCACACCGCCGACGGTGAGGTTGCGGTACCCTCTGGCGCTCAAGAGCATCCACACGGACAACGTACGCAAGCCTCTGCTGGCGTTCATCAAGGAGACCTTGCGGCCAAACTCGCTCGAGGTCCTGTTTTTGCACTACCGGCCGTACGCAGGGTTGCTCGCACAACCGCTGGAGGACATCTTTCGAGATGCCGTCAAGCCGCACTGCGCTAGCCTCCAAAAGCTCCTCATCAACGGCGATCTCCAGAGAGACAATAAGCCCGAGGTCTTCAACCGCCAGCGCCGATGCTGGGATCTAACCCGCGATATGATCCGCTTCATCACCAGTGGTCGGATGCGTGAGCTGCGTGAGCTCTCCTTCTCCCTCGTGTACCGCGACTGGCACAAGTTCCTTCAGGCGCTCCCGAATCTCGTGGAGCTGCGAGCACTGCACATCCAGAACATCAGCGACCACATCACCGGGGTATACTCGCGCTATGAATCGGCCATGCAGGTGGCCGACATTGTCACGTTGCGGCCAGAAATGAGGCTGGTCCACCTCGCTATTGCGACCAGGTGCTATTCATTCAGCGAGGAGACCCGGGCTGGCGATGGTGCCAATGGCCTCGGAAGCAATGGCACCACGACTCCGCGTACGGGACGCAGCAGCCGCACGTCCAGCAATGCGTCGGACACGGCATCAAGCAGCAGCGATGATGATCTCAGCAACGATGAAGACGAGGGCATGAATGACACGAGTGACGACGGCCTGCAAGCCTCTGCCATGGACGGAATGAGCGACTTTACATTCTACAGTGGCAACGACAGTGGCGAGGCAGCTGTCGTCGACGATGATGGCATGTTTGCCAAGGCGTCGCAAGGGCCACAGCTCTGTATGAACGATATCTATTTTTGTGACAGAGTTGCCATCTTCAAGGCTCGGCACGGGAAGTTGTAAGTCGGGGGGATATCGTGTTGTTTGAATGTTGATCTATGCCATCTTGTTTATTTCCTGTTCTTTTGACGATGTTGCATCATGATATACCAAATACCATAGCACCACTGAATGATTATTCTTGTCCACCAGGGTCAGGACCATTTGTAGGATCATGCCTTCCAGTATATCTCTTCACCGGTGTGGATGGGAATATCGTCGATGATGTTCCTCCAAGAGCCGTAGAAAGCCTGATGAAACACGACTGGCCAGCAGGTTGATGAAACCAGTGCAAAGACTAATATCTATGTATTGCTGCACTCGAGTCTGCCTCGTTTGTTTGATATTGATTGACGTCTGCGTGTCCCCTCGACTCTTGCTGCTCCTTCTGTTTTGCAGAGATTAAGCAGGACCTGTACAGAGTGTACAGATCATCCCCTTTGTGTCCACTATCCCGGATCACGGGGGATCGGTTTGTAGTCACCAACTACAGGGTCGTATCATGCGGTCTAGAGGCAGGGCAGATCCTGGCAGATACAGTTACAGCCAGAATGTATGATCTCTGCATATAGCGTGCAGAAGCAGTCTGGACTGCGTTTAGCAATACCTCCGAGCGTGTATAGCCCCAGCTCTCACAGTGAGACATGGAAAGAACATGCCCCCAAGCTGGGTGACGTGTTTTTTTTTTTGTGCTACATATACAAACACTACACATATGTTGGTAATACGGCGTTGTTACAGATGTGCAGCAGATATATAGCCCTTTGACGCAAAGCAGCAGCAGCAGCAGCAGCAGCACGACGGTACATGGAGCATGGGGGCTAGGACATGCCTGGCACGAAGGCCAAATGCTGTGTTTTGCTTTATATAAGACAAACGCCTTGTATTGCAGAAACAGCCCCCCCCCCCCCTAGCAGCGACTTTGTATTCTGATGCTCGAACATGTCCGCGGTGGCACAGCAGCTTTTGCCTTGTTTGGGCAATGCCCGCAGCAACCCCCCCCCCCCTCGTTGTCATTTCTTCTGCTCATATGGCCATATAGCCTTTTTGTGTGGCTTGGGCTCTCATTCAAAGCATGAGCAAGGCCTGAGCAACAACAAAGTGGCATATCAAGCTCCTGTGTTGCGGTGCGACGGACAGCGCACGTGTACGAGTGGGCATCAGCAGGTGCCCTCCAAGCCCAACGCTAGCCTCATCACAGATTCGACGTCAATCTCGATCGGGGTGTGTGTCCTTTTCAAACTGGCCAGGGTGATAAGCCCGACCTCTTGCCCTTGACTCTTCCCCATCCATAGTTACCCCAGAGCGGCCCAAAACCTGTGCATCCTTGGCGGTGATCAGGACGACCACCGAGTGACATTACAGGGAGGGGGGAGGAGGGGGAAGGCATCTCGTGACGAGACATCTTCATGAACTTCCTTCTTGGCTTTCCGGGTACCGGCTAGCACGTGTACTCGTACAGCAACCCCCCCTGGGTGCCTAAATCCGAGACACAGCCAAGCAGGATGGAGATGAGAGAGAGCATCATGACTTGTGGCGGCTGGATAGATCAGCCCGGCCTTCATATCGCGTACGTCTTCGTGAGCAGCCCAAGCATGGCACTCCGTAAGGCAAATGTGTGCAGGTTGCATCCATTTATTTTTTAGTTTCGTTTCGACTAACTCTGTTATTTTTTTGGTTTTTTTCTTGTTTCTTAGGGTCATAATCTACAGGCCCGTCGAGGACTTCAATCTCTCTGCCGTTCCCCATGACGTTACGTGGATGGATCGTGGAGAGTGCTGCACTTCTGCTGCCAGCGGAGATCCTTCATGCTCGTATATGGGCCTATTTTGGTCTGTAGCGGTGCATGTTTCGTCTTTTTTTTTTCATAGGCCCGGTAAACGGTCTTGGGCATGAATACATAAGAGATAAACTAACCCTGAAACAATAGGTGTGTGTTTGTGTGTACAGTCGTCTGCAGGTACGCCTGGCCTATGCATCATGGCTGGAGGGCTGTCTCTGCTTGAGACGCCGGTGTCTGGCTGGGGACACCGGTCCTCTCAATCTCAAACTCGGCGGCTGACCGTTGGGGTGGCTGTTTTGTCTAGACTGTTTGCTGAGGCTTTCCTGCTCACAGCCACTGGTATCCCTGTCTGAGCCGAAAGAGTCGGGGAAGACTTGGCCACGGTGGCGGGTCCGGTGTTTCGCCCGTCATCCCGCCGTTTTCAGGATCCAGCTTGGCGACTGAAGACTTGGGGGCCACGGGAACACCGTTGTATACCATGCCCTCATCCGGTATTAACCTTCCGAACACCGTGCTCACCGGACAGCATGTGTAAAGTCCATTCATTACCTTCTCGTGATGCAGCATCGCCAGTTTTGTAGACTGGCTGGGGCTCTTCTCTTGTCCACATTGGATGGGCAGGTGTATCTTGGATGATGGCGGGATTCATTCATCCTTGGACGCCACGCATGGCATGGGCAATACCGAGGGATCATTGCAGCACTTGAAATGGTCGTAGAGAGACGCGTGTTTCACAGTACTGCATGCAACCCCCCCCCCCCCCCCCCCCGATACAGACGACGGGGACACCCGATCGTGCCGTTGTCTTACCACCACGGTGAGCCCATCATGTCAGACAGGCGGGAGGGCTTGCAGGTGGGATAGTGAGGGACAAGAGAGAAGAGACGACTTCAAGCGGCAAGCATCGTGATCCATCGTCTTTACCTTTTGACAGTCGATGAATCCTCGGCTCTTCTTCCGCTTCTTCTTTTTGTTTGGCATCACCCCATGCATCTCTCTGCAAGCCCACACCGGTGTCACCCCAGCCTTATGCCATTGTCTTTTGGAAGGAAGAGGGGGGCGGATTAGGATTCAGAGAGGACAATGACAGAAAAAACGTCGACGATGATCGGCATGTAGTAGATGTGGCCGTGGGTATGGGTTTGGTCTTTTTTGGAAAGGATAAAAAAAAGAATCATGAAAAAAAAATCAAAAGGATCAAACAGGATCAATGTGGAAGAGGGGACAAGGACAAGGACTGGTCGGTCGTACAGAGTATGGGGTTGAGACGATCATGAGCTGTTTCGTCAAGGAACGCTGGACTAAGCAGCTGCGTTCTTCTTGCTAGGGACAAGGAGGGACGGTTCGAGACAGTCGTCTGATCCGGGCCTGTTTCGCTGGATTTGTCAAACTACACTGCAAGCTGCCCATACTCTACGTCCACGGCTACCGAGACCAGCACGGCAAAGAAGGTGCAGTCTGGCATGGCGTATCAGATAGAGGGGGCACATTTTGGCTGTGCTGGTCTATCGACTCTCCGCCTACTGCGTCGTGATGTTGGTCAGATGGGCCATTTTTTGTTTTGAATACCCAAAACTGTCATGTTTGCTGTACTTGTAGTATCACTGATACATAGCATCCTATCTACGCCATCGATACGGATTATACTTTAGGTGCATTAGTATTTTTTCGAAGGAACTCATCTATTTTTCATTCTATTTTATTTTATGTTGAATTATTGATGTCTTGCTCAGTGTCCCATCTAAATAATAATTCTGCTGGTGTTTGTATCACCACAGCACTGCACTGTTGGCGTTACTCGGCAGCGCTCTTGTTTCATTTTGATTTTGTAATCTGCTGCGTGTTTTTCAAGCCACTGCTTCCCCCCCCAAAGAGCTTGCCTGTCGATCATACAGGAAAAAACAATAACTAAATCGTAGATTCGGTACGCCTGAGGCGACGCTGTGGCATACTCCACACGGCATGTCGGTAGGAGCAGGAGCAGGATAGTGCAGGACTAGAAGCGGCATGGCTTTTTTAAGCGCTCGGCCTCTTATCGCTCCGACCCCAAAGGAGGATGAGGATGCAGGCCGTGCCGCGCACCCCGAGAGCCTACGGAGTGAAAAAAAAAGTTAACCAGTTTCGGGTACGCCTAGCAGAGAGTTAGTTAGAGCGATCGTTGGAGGACAGACGGGAACGGGAGAACGGGGGACGGGATTGTAACGCAATGATGATTTCTTTGATTCTTTGATAGAGGCTGTGTCTATCACTGGTAGCATTCGCTGCTTTTTTCAGTAAATAAATCAAAATCAAAGACGTCGAGTAAGAAATGCCTCTTGTTTGTCCGTCCTCCCTTTTCTACCCGTCCAGCGTTGATGCATGGACCCCGCCGTCTTCTGACTGCCGGCTCCTATCTTGGCCGTCCCTGTGTCTTTCCTCCTCGTGCATGTCGTTGACGATGTTACACGACTGTGGTGTCCTGTCAGTAGGGCATCATTGCGGACACATCCCAAGTAGTCACCCAAGTATCCAGTGACGGGTAGAGCTGCCTTGCCATGCCACAAAAATGACCATAGCGGGACAAACACGCCGTGGAAAACAACATGTCATAATATCTCTGTCATGGTCCTCCCGTCTGCAAAATTGAATCTTGCTCGAGGACGTGTCTTTGGGTCACTTGACAGACTGGATGCCGTCATTAACGCGGTGAGCGTGCCGTTCAGGTCGTGCTTCTCCGCGGTCCCTTTTCTAATTTTTTTTCCTCAGTCCGAGACGGCACAGCATGCCACGGGAAGCTGGCATTGTCACTTTTATCCCTCTCTCCCGCATGCATTTCGATTATAAATTTATTGCTCATACACGACAATAATAATAAAAATATCACCGTCAAGAGAGATAACGGACATCTCCGCTCTCTCGACTGTGAGATAAGGCAGCTGTTGGTTGGTTTTTTTTTGTTGGTTTTTTTTGTTGGTTATTTTTCCTTCTTGCTATGCCTTGTGCTCACAATACAACCTACCACCAACCGTGGCGATCTGCTGTGCACCACCCTCACCCTAAACGGATTTGGCCCAAGCAGACCACCTGACCCCCGTCTGCTGCATGGCTGACGTACATTCAGCTGCGTGACGACACGGTCATGGGGCAGCGGTTTTGCTCTTCGACAGTTGCAACAAAGACGCGGCGTCGGGTAAAAAGCCAGGCAGGTCCTGCAATCTGCCGTAGACGACTGCAGAGAAAGAATTTAAAAAACAAAATTGAGTTGATCTTGACTTTGCTTGATTATTTCAATTTCCATTATCATGAACGTAGGATATGTGTCTTTGCCATCGATAATAGCATCCGCGTCCAGAATGGGAAGTTCTCCGTTTCCATTACGAGTAGCAAGGGAGGCGCAAATAATAAGGCTGCTCATTGCGACGTACGGGGTAGTAGCATCGTGCTCTGCCAACAATGTGAGTACGGCAAATCAAAACTGGCCTGATTTTTCTTGCCCGGTTATATTCATCTTGGTCACCAGAGTGCCAAATGCATTTTTCTCCTTCTACTGCCAGCGCCTAATAATGTCGTGTTCTTCCGCAGTTGGCTTGTGTGTGTGTGTGTGTGTGTTGGGGAGAAAGGGGGGTTGCTCTGATGCTCAAGAAAATGCAGCTTTGAATGTAACTCGGATGAGGACTTGGCCCAATGCAACGAGTACTCACTACACCCCAGCTATTGGGTGGACTAGGCGCCGTCTGGTCCGCAGTTGTAAAAAGGGCCATGTTTTTCCTTCTGCATCGACTCATCATCGTCATCATCGGCTTTGTTAGTCGTTTGTTCATTCTAAAATTCCGATTCGACTTCATTACGAGGACGAGTTATCCTTACACGGTCGTATTCGGTGGTCCATTTAATGCTATCGGAGCCTCCACCAGCACTACACCAGAACCGGTCGCCTGCATGTGATGGTGGCCTTCACGAAACCGTGCAACAAACGAAACAAGCAGGTGTTGACGAAAGAAGATGTTTTTTTTTGCTTGTTGGTGCTGTTCTCAGTAGGGATTTCTCTCGTAGCATTGGTTGTGATAGAGGCCAATGAGAGAAAACGCTCAAAGGGTCACGGGCCCAGGGATAGTACTCGTAGTGCATATGCCATGTGATGGTGGCTCAGATAACCGGACAGCAGCAAGCATAACAAGAACCAACCAACATGAATTCTTACCTGGGAAAGCCCGTAACCGACAACAAGAGCATGCAACTAGAGACTAGCCGAGTTTGCCAAACTGGCGGTCAGAACGAGAAGAGGGTGTGCCAACGGGACAAGACGTGTTGGGCTGTACGAAATGGGGGGGGGGGGATGGGGACGGCATGGCGGGTGAGGGTACGATACAGTCAGCAAGCAAGCAAGTGCCAACGCGCCATTGCAACGCCTGCCGGTCAAGGGCTGTGGCTGTGAGCGTTTATTTATTTTTTTGCTTTTCTTCTTATTTTTGTGGCCAGCCACAACAGATTTCCGTTTATGTCGTGTTCTTACTACTTTCGATTATTTCTACTTTTCTGATTCAAGTGGCTTTGCGGTTTAAAACTTTAAATCCGGGGCATGCAGGCAGACGGAGGGATTTCAGTTACATACCCAGCCCAATTTGGAATATGAGACGGGATTGACCACGCCAACGTGCGATTTCTCTTTTCTTCTTCTCTCTCTTTCTTAAAATTCTACGTCGTAATATTGCGTACCTTGTGGACGTGTTGACTTCGATGCCAAGACGGAACGCAACAAGTGCACTTGCAAAGTCTTCCACATATCCTTCATCTCCGGTCCTTATGGGTAATCGGCCTTGTCTAGTTTTTCTCTTCTTGCGCCGGCCGTTTACTGCTTTCAAACTGTCTGTGGAGAAGCTATTCAATAGTCCAAGGCCCGCTTCAGCAGACGATGGGCGTCCTAGGCCATGTCCTTCTTGCGCACGCCCTCTTATGAACACTCTTCCGTAGAAGCGCAACCGACAACACGAGACAGTGGTTCAAAAGGCAAATGTCGTCGTGCTCGGTTCACGTGCGCGAAATGTGTAAAAAGGAATAAACGTACGATCTTTGTATCACCCTGTACTCGTACGGGGAAAAGGTGCCTGGTGAAGATCTTGCAAGGTAATTTCTTTTTTTCTTCCCTTCTGGGCATCTGTCCTGCTGCAAGCTTCCACTTTTTTATTTTATTTTTTTTTTTGTTCTGTGATTCTTGTACCCCCATTGAGAAAGCACATTTTCGGTTTTTACGAGTACTCCATACAAGCATATTTACACTTATCCGGAGCTCCAAACCCTAAAAGGACACCGGAATGCCTCCCCGAGAGAGACGCACTGTCCCACTCTGAATACTCCGTGCATTGAACGGACAAGTGAAGGCTATGTCCGAGAAGTCGACGTACGGAGTACGATTAGGCTCGAGGTGCTGTAGGTATCGAACTGATGGGATAGTATGATTTGCATTTGCTTGATTCTTCCAAACATCCTACGGACTCCTACGGAGTGATGTGTTTCACGGCTGCAGTTGAATGTTTAGGAGGGCACAGAGTACGAGTACTCGTAGTCTAGTGCTTACCTATGCATGCTGTCGTTCCACGCAAAAAGTCCCGGGGGAATAAGAAAATTCTGGAAAATGCCCAGATTGGCGAACGACAAAAGGACAAAAGTAAATTTCAGAGTACGAGTACGAGTTTCGAAGGATGAGCTAGAAGGTGCGTAGAAGCGCGGAAACCGAGGAGGGAAACACCCAGATCTCACTAGAAGGGAGCAAATAGAGCGAGGCAAGAAGGATCAAGAAGGCGCCAGGATCGGGTCCTGCAATGGCAGCCCAAAGGTGTCAGAGTGTCAAGATTAGAGACAGAAGATCAGAGACAGGGACAAAGAAGAGACAGGGCCAGGAACAGACGGAAGGGAGGTGCGAGAACGAGTACTCGTAGAAAGGCAGAGAAAAGAGGAGACGCGTAGGGGATAATCAAAGGAGAAAGAAAGGAACAAAGAAAAGCTTCCCGAGGTTCTTGTACTCGTAACGTATGTAATATTCTCTAGCAAGCTTTGCCTAGCACAACTGACAACAAACCAAACCGAGGTGTTCTCAATCCCGGTGCCGGATGCTAGCCGTGCTCCCCCAGCCTTGGCTGCAATGCATTGATACAGGGTGAATGCTCTCTCCTGGTCTCTTATTAATGAATGTGTCATGTCGTCGCCCTTGTCACACGCAAGATGAACGATGATGCATATGAATAAGACAAGCATCCAAGCGACGTACTCGTAGTCCAAGTATGATTGCCACTAAGAAGAAAGCATAGTGGAATAAATTGACAGTTGGACAATACCCGGAATTAAACCCGCCAGTAAGAGCGAGGCTGCTCAAAGGCAGAGGCCAGACCGAGTACTACTCGTAGATCCACACAGTCTGTGAGCTCTTTGCTCTGTGCCTTTGGTCCGCACGTTGTTGGTTCTTTTTTCTCTATTCTGTCCGTTGCATTGTTACATGGTGTATCTCGGTCTGATGTGAGAATCCTGGCGTTATTTTTTTTTTTTTTTTAGTTGCATGTCTTTCTTTTCTTTCTTTCTTCTCTTTCCTTTCGTCTCTGGTCCTCTACTCGTAACTGCTATGCCAGATCAGGCTATTCGTACGGTATCCCTGGAATGAACAGAAGGGGACCAGAATACGACGTATGAATACGGAGTACGATACTCCATATTGTAGATCACGATCATACACGTAAGTATCAGTCATCAAAATAAACGTCAGTGACAGCCTCTTCGTATTACGAGTACGTGGTTGTTGTCGGAATGTGGAAATCATACTCTGTACGAGTACGCGTACACGACCTTAGAAAACGCATCTTGTTCTTTCCATCCATAGTGATGGACAACTAGTGGAGCGGGACGGTGGACGAGTCTTTTGCTTTCTTGTGCCATGCCGCAGAAGTTTGGCTCGGCCTTGGAGGATACGACGGATGGCTGTCTATTAATTCTACTTGTGATGGACAGCAGAAGGCTGAAGCAGCCACAAAAAAAGGTAGGCACAGCAGGGTGGACAGCGTAGCGTCCGACGGCAGATCTCTCTCTCTTTCTTCCTTCCGGGCATGTCTTGTACTCCGTACTCCGTACTCCGTAATGAGGGAATCCAAGCCGGTGAATGAAGACAAGGATGCAAAGGTGATGCGCTTAGGGAAATTGAAAACCAATCAAGAAAGGACATTAGAAGAGAGTACGACAAAAAAAATATGGGATACATAGCCGTGTGGACATGTCAAGCGCGCAAGACAGGGGGGGGGGGGGGCGACAAAGGGGAGGGAGAAGCGACATAGGAGCTCGACGGAGACCGATGAAAGGTGTCGGTCGGCTTTCGGAGGCAAAAGCAAATGAAAAAGACAGACGATATCTGTGAATGATATCGGCAGTAATATTAAAACAAACCCCGAGAAATACGCGGCGGTTTTGTTTTGAATTTCAGAAAGAAAAAAAGGCGTCCTCGTACTCTTCTCATGCGGAGCTCGACAACAGTCGACGTCGTTGCAAAGAGACCAATAGCACGCCGGCCAGCAGAGAGAGGCCCGGAGATCGAAAGGAAACACTATCCACCTTATTCCACATATGCTGTCTTTGAGTCTTTTGTTGTTGTTTTACAGTAAAGGCTGCCACTAATCTCCAACAGCCTAGATCCGACGTTTAGGCTCCGGCAGACTGTCCGGTTGAGTTCGCCGGGGGTGGTGTGCTGTTTTTTTTTGTGTGTGCTTGTCTTACACCTGTCGTATTTCTTATTCAAAGGTTGTCGTTCTTGTCGTCGTCGTCTCATCGCCGTGCAGACGCCGAGTTTCCTCGGGCTTGCACATCGTGGAGCCTCTCAATCTTCTTCGTTCTCGGGTCCTTACTCCGTACTCCGTATGCTTAAAGCCCCCTGGGCGTTCCACTGCTAGGTTTCCCCGTCTTGCCCTGGTCGCCTCTCGGGGGGGACACCCCACCGGAAGGCATCCGAAGTACTCCGTAGATAAGTCAACGTTACTAATAAATCAGTAATTCACTTGCTTTGTTGATGCCAGCTGCGGTTTACCTTGCTTGCCTCTGAACCTTGTTTCTTGCATTTTTTTGGTGTTCGTTTTGAATTCTGAAGTCTGAGGTTTGTTGTCTTTTTAGCCTCGAGTCCAATGCCACATCTCATCTTAACCATAATGCCAACTGGTGTTTGCCTCTCTCGGGGGTGCAATACGTCACATATTATCTGCAATACGCGTACAATACACGCTGTATCCTTCTATAGCCGTGGATTGCCGATAATTTGTTAATCGGCTGGCTGCATAGCTTTGCCCACAAGCAAAACTCATCGTACAAAACTCCGACTCCATTGTCGTCCGGCCCCAGTGCGTATGGCATCCGGTGTTGTTCTCAGCCCGCGCGTTCAATGAGGGTCCTCTCTGCTCTACTCGTACCAAACTTTGCTGTTGGTCGGCTCGTTCGGCTATGGAAATTTGAAAATTCTTTCATGCTTTGTGATTGGGGAAAAATAATAATGAAACGGTGCGGTGGCCCAACTTTTCTTTGTTTTCCCTTGTCGTCTCATCTCGCTCTCCTTCTTATTGTCTCTCGTTTACGCGTATGTCGTTTATCGTCTCTGCCGTAGCCACATTTCTGCACGGCAATTCCTTGCCTTTGTACGGAGTACGTCGGTGGCTAGTTACCCGTTACGGTTCCTGGATATTCAAACAGGGGGCGCAATCCTTTTCCTTTTCTCTACTCCGTACGACGTACTCGTAGTCTGCTTATGATGCTCACTGGCATCTGGTTCCGCTCCCGCTGCGGGAATAGTCCTTCTTCAAGAAGCAGAGTTTTAGTTCTGTCATCATTTTTTCTGAAAAGGGATCTGGAAAACATGCACTAGTTTTTTTTTTTTTTTTTTTACTTTTTTTTTCTGATTTTTTCATAATTCCATTCATTCTCTCTCGCGCAGTGGCACATGTGGTACGCTCCATCAACCCTGGTCCCGGTCTATGTAGTCATCTTGCATCTTAGTTCTACTACTCGTACGCGTTTGTTCTCTTTGTGCCTAGTGTCCAATGATTTTCAGGTCCTGATTCTCTCCTCAGCGGTGCTATTCCCGTTCATAATCCGGCGACACAGCCGGTGCTGTTCTATTTCTATTCTTGTGCTCGTGGCAGAGATCTGTTCTTCCCATTTCTTCTCTATCCGCATCTACGGATACTTTATCATGTCCTATCGTTTTTTTTTTTTTTTTTTTTTTAGAAAAGAAGTGTCTGCTAGAAAGCTCCCCCATCGGATCGCCCAGTACCCAATGTGCCCATGCAACGTTGTGCGCATAGGGCTGGTGTCTCTTTGCCGTTGCTTTGTCGCTGCGTTGTGGGTAGTAGACACGACATGCCGTTGTCTGCATGTTTAGTCCGTGTGTCGTCTAGATTTTCCTTGCCGTCTACTCCGTACGTCGTATGCGTCTAATCCGGGTCCTGTGCTGCATGGCTGCGGGTTTGACGACGGCGGCTAAGGTGCTGCAGACAAACAACATGTCCAATGTCCAACGTCCAACGTGGTGAAGGTGTCTGACGGTTTTTCTAAATTTATCCGTCTTATTTTTGTGAGCATCTCTGCTGCCGTTGTTGATCAATCGTCAATCGTTGATCAATCCTCAACCAGCCCGTATGACAAGACAAAGGCTCCCATGATGTGCGAGTACTCGTACTGATAGTACCTACAAAGTACGAGCAAGTACGTCCAAGAGGGAAAATGGCCGACTATTCAAAAGTACCGTCAAAAGGAACGAGACTAACCCCACGGGCCGGGGCAGCCACATCTATGGCTAGTGCCCCTCGTTTATCCTCGTTCTTCAGCCACTCATTGCGCGGATGCCAGAGGGTAAAACTATGTAAGTGAAACATGGAAGTTGCACGATAGTTCATGATGGCCGGTGGACGCGTGGTGCTCTCTTGCTTCACCCTTGTACTTTTTTTTTTGGTTAATTTGATTTTCCTGGACAATGGGTAAGGGTGCATCGACGATGGGCTGTCGTCTGCAGTCTGCAGTCTACATTACGTTCTTTGGCTCATATCCCCCCTCACCCCCCTCGGTTACACTTGTCGTCCCATATTACTGCTGCTTCGCCATGTGCTATTATTTTCTATCTATAGAAAATCAACTCGACATTTTTCAAGTAAACGGCACGGCACGGCACGGTATTTTCATGTACGGCCTACGATTAAGGAAGCAATGGCACACACACACTTTTGCAGATGCGCATCGGCAGACTTAAGATAGATGCAGCAGAATAGAAAATACCAAAAATATACCAAAAACATGCACGCGCTAGTGTGTGTGGGAGCCAGTCATTAGTGATGCTTCTCCCTCTAGCGGACGGTGCTATTCTCATCCGAGGACATATTAATAGCAAGACCGGCAGAAACAGCCCAGCATCGCATGTGGCTCATGCACTGTTACGAGCTGTTGCGTCTGATGGGATGGGCGATGTGTTGAAATTATTAAAAAAAAAAGTGGAAGTGTTGAAGTAATTTGAAGATCACAAGCATCAACCGAAATAAGATAGGACTGCCAGAGAGTAATTCGGGACCGAGTAGATAACACGGCTGTGTCTGTCTGCCTCGCTTTCTGTCAATGTGGTGGCTTGTTTTCAGAACGGCTCGTCGGCTTCGGTCATGCACTGCGAAAGGGCGGGCCTCTGCTCCGAAGGAAAAGACTCTCTTAGATCAATACGGAGTACGCATGCACTTAGCAGATCTTGGTAGGCGCAGCCCGCGCGTCTGCTCCTCCTTAATTTGCCGCGATCCTTCCCCGTTAGTTGCATGCAGTCACGCACCTCCGAAAAAAGAGCGACCGGGAAGACACAGACCTTTTGCCTTGGCAGGGAACGGGATGGACACCCCGATCGCCCTGTCTGGCAGCCAATAATTCAAAAAAAAATAAAAAATAATAGGAACTCAAAAAATTAAGAAAGAAAAATGGAAGTAGAAGAAGAAGCAGAGTGGAAAGTGGAAATAGTAATATGAGCACTCATACGTCGTACTCCGTACTCTACGAAACCAGAGATGCTCACGAACAGACGGTGCGGAAAGGAAGGCCCCCCTGCATCTGCTGCTCTGCGGCTTCCCTCTTCCTTCAGTTTGACTGTTTCGTAATATTAGCTCCCATCCTCCTTGGATTGTCCCGGCTTATGATCTTCCCGTCCTTCGTTCCCAGAAATGCAAAACTGCTACACACCATCCGGCCAGAAACGAGAAAGCCAAACCGCACATGCCAGAAGGGAAAAGAAGAAAAAAAATAAGAAAAATAAACAAGATCCTTTTTACGGCGTACGGCGTACTCGTACAGACTACGGAGTACGCTAATTAAAAATAATGATAGAAGAGTCGAATAATATCCACTCCTTCCCAAAGCAGTAAGAGCCCGCTGTCGTACGGAGCACAGGCCCAATAAAACTCGAGGGAAAACCCTCCGCATCAACCCATCTTTTTTCTACTCACAGTTTCTCGACCAGGTAGGGTTCAACGCCTGACCGGGGGTGGTTGGTATTGAAATGTAACGTATGCCGGAGGAGCAGCACTGCCTTGAAGAAAGCTACGGGGCCTGGGTAGAATAAAAACTACTGTGTAAGAAAGTATGAAATAGAAATCAAAGAGAGAGAAAAAACATGAGACATGAGACAGGCTTGCGGGGACGGAGAGTAATAGTAGAGGCCGACAATATCGTAACACTGGATCTCAAGTAGATGGCAGCATGACGGCCATTGGCACGTATACGAGTGAAGCAGGGCCGCGGAGAAACGCCGTCTGAAAATGTCTGATCAGGGAGTAACATGCAGCGTGCCGAGGCCTCGGTGAAAGCTCCCAAGCATGATATGTGCCGGTGCAAAAATATAATAGTGATGTGATGTGCCTGGAAAATTAAATAACAAAAAAAAAAAGAAATGAAAGGGAACGAAAAAAAACGACCCTGAAACGCCAATCAAGGCTTCTTCCGTGGGCAGCACGGCTTCGCCCGTTGTCTCCTTGCTTGATGGCTCGTCTCTGCTCAGTCCTCTCGTCGGCTAGCTTTCTTCAATAGTCCCCTGGCAGTGTTCAAGTTATTCCAGTTCTTCCAAATCTCCGGCCACCGGGCGATTATCCACAGCCTACTGCGCATGCATACGCTTACCTCTTGTCCCCTGGTGCATCTTACTTTATTTTAATGTTCCGATGATTCGATTTCACCAGTTGCTTCATTCGTGGGCGCCCTTTGAGTTCTGTGCATTCTTCTGTGGGCGATGATTAGCATGGAGGTTACCTACTCTTTCCTCCCTTCTCGCGTTTTCTTTCCTCGTCTTCTTTTCTGTGTTCCTCTTCCCTTCAGTCTATGCCGGTTCTTGCGGTTGCATCTGTTCTTGCTGACCTGAGGATTGCCTGTCACGATTCTTGTGAATGCTTGCTTCAACCTAATTTTCAACCTAATAACAGTAGTAAATGCTCGTAGAAATCAAAAGTCTTGTTGAATCTGATTCTTCTCTTCCCTCTCTAAACTTACAGATAGAACAACGAAATAACAGACCCAGAACCGTTCTTGTCGTCAACGGAGTACGACGTACACCGTGCAAGTGTCTTCATATTACGAGTACTAAACTGTTCGGCATCTTACCCGTTGTCGTAGGTCGTGTTCCGATTCGCTCCCCACCCCACCTTTTGCTGCGCTCTCTATGAGGGTTTTATTTGATTGTTTGCATGTTTGACAATTTGTCAGTTGCATTTCTCTCCCGTCTCGCAGGCCTGCTGTTCTTTTTGCAGTGCGCAGTACTCCAAGGTTCTCGGTCAAGCGAATTGATGCACCGCGCTGCCTGTTTTGTTTCCTGACGCACGAGCCTTTTTGTTATGGAGAGGATACGCCCAA
Source organism: Ophiostoma ips (assembly GCA_019925475.1). Classification (NCBI taxonomy): domain Eukaryota; kingdom Fungi; phylum Ascomycota; class Sordariomycetes; order Ophiostomatales; family Ophiostomataceae; genus Ophiostoma; species Ophiostoma ips. The sequence continues at coordinate 25,939 of JADHKN010000119.1, forward strand.
GAACTCAAAACGTAAAAAAAGAAAAGAGAAAAGAAAAAGAAAAGGCCTAGCCTTGAAGTCGCCATCTCCCAATTTATTGTTCTTATTTCATATCAAACTACGGAGCAGTCCTACTACGCGAGCATCGCAACATGTCTCGCCTACTGATCTCTCCCTTTGCCTGGAAGCAGATCAGATGCAATCAGCATTTCAGATACGCCGCGTCTGATTTAAGCTTCCCGCCCTTATTCTGTTGTACAAGCGCGGCACTGTGCCTTGCCGTTCACGGGAGCCAAGTCGAGCCAGAGACAGCAGATTGCAAGCGCCCGTTAGCAAACCGCCCGTTGTAAGAAAAGATGCACATTCCGAAAGCGCAGAAACGCACATAACCGGTGTCATCCCACTTTGCACAGACGCTCGCGACTATCCCAGGCCATGGCCCTTGTCCGCGGTTGTTATCAGTGTTCTTTGTTATGTTATTTTTTTCTTTTTCCTTCTTTTCTTTTTTTCTTTTTTTTCTTTCTTTTTTTCTCTTCTTTCCTTTCCTTTCCTTTTTTTTTCTTTTTTCTTTCCACCTCTCTTCCCTTCCTTCTTTCTATCCTTCCATTCCCCCCCTTCCATCCCCCCTTCCATCCCCCCTCCTCTTCCTCCTGCAACGCATGTCGTTGCGCGCACGCCGTATCTTTTTTTATTCTTTCCATCCGACTCCTTTCACCCCCCGTTGCAACCTCAAACTACGGCGCAATGGACTACCTCGCCAACTAGGACCACCCCCCCGCCCTTGCGCCTCGAGGGCAACCCTACCCTGCCCTGGCACTTGCAGTTCCATCTTGCCGTCCCCCGATGCTCTCTTGCTCTCTGTCGAGGCTCGGTATGCCTCGTTTCCCCAGTGTCCTTGTGTCGGTCTCTTCATAGACGCCCAAGGGTCTCCCCCCTCCCCCCCCCCTCCCCTTTCCCCTTCTCCTCGGTGCCCTAGTCTGACTTGTCGGGATGGCCCTCGGATCGCACCATGCTGAGAGACCCGTCTTCTTGGTATCTTGCAGCACAATCGACATGCTGTGTGCCCTTGGGCGAAGAAGAAGGGAATGGGGAAAGATTGTAGAATCGTCAGCACGTCAGCTGTATCGCTTGCAGCGCGTTTTATGCTCCCTTCCCCTTTGGCCTGCCCTTCCAACAGTTATCCGCACTACGTTTGGTGCTGTCCATTTTGCTGCCTGTTTGCTACCAGGCAGAGAAATCTTATGTGCCATGTACGGAGTACGAGTAGGTCGTAGCCAGAAAATGGGCTATGCAAAGTCTCTGGGTCTGGGAAGTAGGGCCGCAACCTTTCACTGGCTTTTTTATCCCTCTCCCTGGGTTCCACTCCCCTCCCGTGTTGTGTTTTTCTTTTTTTCTCTTTTTTCTTTTTATTGATCATTCTTTAAATCCCTTTTGTTTTTTCCTTTATTTTTCCAGTACTGGGGACGGGCGTGCGCTTAGGCTGGCGTGTACGAAATAGCTCTAGAGGGGGGTGGGGGGGGGGGGGGAGGGGGGTGTCTAGCCAGCCTGTACGGAGTAGTCTCTCTCTTCTTCTTCTCTCAGCCTCAGTGATAATGTCTGGAGCTCCCCTCTCTGTTGTCTTTGCCGTCTATACATATATGGCATCTTCCCCCCTTCTCGATTTCGAGGTTGATATAGGGCATCACCATCTTCAAGGTCCAAACCCTTCACCCTTTACATCCAAACACAAGAACCTTATTCGTCTCACATCTTGTCAGCTATTCCTCCTCTCTGTTATAAGCTCTTCTTTTGTCTTGCTCTTCTTTCCACAACACGCCTGTCTTCCCTTCTCCTTTTATATAAGATAGTCTTGTCCTCTTGGATGTTTTCTTCTCTTCTTACTCTCGTGTCCTCATCTCCTCTCCATCCCGGCACATAGACGACCAGGAGTATAAGGGCATCAGCTCACCCTGACCAGCCTTGACAAAGCGTTTCCCAGCATCTCTCAGCATCCCCCAGCATTCCTCAACGCAACTCTCAACTCCCAACTTCGACTCTCTTCAGCTTCTACAAGCAAAAAGACATCTCCAGCACGAGCACAAGCTCTCTCCCATCTGCACATTGCTCTTCTGTTGTAGTCTCTCAACTTCCGGCACTCACATCTTGACCACCTCCTCTACCATTCACCGTCGCATGCTGCAAATATGAGGTAAGCCTTTATCTTAAACTTCTTTTTTGCTTTTTGTCTTTAAATAGCTTTTCTTCATATGCCTCTCTCCCTGCTTCCCGTTGGTGATCTGGACCTTTTGGTTTCTGTTTCTATTTTCTGTCTGTTTCCTTTTCTGTCCCCTGCGTCTGCACGGCACGTCTTCTGTCTTCTTTATCTCTCTCCTCCGGACATGCCCAGTTGGGTGCGTGCTTTCCTGCATCCATTCAAAGACATGCTTCCGGAAACCCCCTCCCCTTTTTGTCCTCTCAGTTTATTCTCGTCTCCTCGTGCCCGGGCTCTTTTTTTTTTTTTTTCTTCTCCTCTTTCTTTCTCTTTCTCTCTCCCCCCCCCTCCCCTTCTTCTCTCGACTTTATTATCTCACACCTTTTGTGTACAGCGCCGTTGCTGCTATCCACTACGATTCTGTGTTCGGCATAGGCAGTCGATCATCCTACTCGCCCTGGACAGGTACGGCCCTTTTTCTCTCTCCTTTTTTTGTTTTTATTCTTTTTTTGTTTTTTGGAACATACAACCATGAATCAACAACAACAACACCACGCCATGGAGTTCCTACCGGAAGGACCTGGACTAGATGAGGCATACGCTCTAAACGCAGAAACACTAACTACGCCTGCCACAGTGATTGATTCCAACCAGCACAGTCTCTTGCCTACTGAGCTTTCGTCGTCCTCGTCGTCGTCGTCCTACACCCCAGACACCAGCGTCTCGCCGCCGCCGCCGCCCGCATCCTCCTCCGCCTCCTCCTCGCGGTCCATCGTAAACAGCCCGCCGCCGCACTACAGTCTCTCGCTCACACCGCAGCAGCGCGAGCTCAAGCGCCAGCGTGACCAGGTCCGTCGCCACGACAAGATCGTCTCGCGCCGGTCCACCACCACCGCCCACAGCCACTCCTCGGACAGCCTCATCTCCTCGGGGGGCAGTGTCTCGCTGCGGCAGTCGCACATCTCCAGCATCTCCAGCAGCATATCCAGCCTGTCGTCGGCGCCCACGTCTGTGACCGGATCGCCCTCCTCGTACCTGCAGACTTCTTCTTCTTCACCCACCGTCACCATGGCCGACCTGAGCGCGTCCTCGGCCACCGGCAGCCTGCCCGGCATCTACAGCACCAGCACCAGCACCAGCACTAGCACCAGCACCAGCACGCCGTTCATGTCCGAGTCGGCGGCCACGACGTCGTCGGGCCTGAGCTCGCCCTCGTACATGGCGTCGAGCGGCAGCGGCTACTCGCCGGGCATGCACGACCACACCTCGAGCCAGCAGGGTGTCTTTTCCGCCTCGGCCTACCAGAGCCAGCAGTACATGCCCGAGTACACCACGGCACCCTTTCCCTCTGCAGCATCTTCTGCTCTGCACTCCCAGTACCCGTACGTCTTGAATTTTCTTTTCAACCTTGTGCCCTGCTAACATACAAACAGCCGTACTGCTATGCCGGACCAGCCCAGCATGGTCTACCACATGCCTCCTCCACAGCCGTCCATGATGGGCGCTGGCCACATGCACCACCAGCCGCAGGCGCCCGCGCACCACAGCCCGCTGCCAAACCCCATGGCCCAGCAGCAGCAGCAGCAGCAGCACCGGCCACACCACCACCATTCCGGCCACCACCAGAGCAGCCCGCCCCTGTCCCACGCCCACGTCCACGCCCAAGCCCAAGCCCACCACCATCACGGCCCGTCCTACGACAGCGTTGTCGGCCCCGGACCCGCGGGCGTGCGCGTCGTCCAGAACAGGCCCAAGCCGCAGTGCTGGGAGCACGGCTGCAACGGTCGCCAGTTCTCGACCTTCAGCAACCTGCTGCGGCACCAGCGCGAAAAGTCGGGCCAGGCAGCCAAGGCCGTGTGCCCCAACTGCGGCGCCGAGTTTACGCGGACAACAGCCCGCAACGGCCACCTGCAGCACGACAAGTGCAAGCAGCGGCGGAGCCACTGAAGGGGTTTTTTTTTCTTCTTCTTTTTTTAACCCTCGCGGCGCATGGCTGGCCGGCAACGCAAGCTATTACTACTACGAACGACAACTAGAAAGACGAGCGCATGAGCAACACACACGACCCGAATATACCCCCCCCCCCCCTTCTTTTTTTTTTCTCTTTTTTCTCCTCAAATTTCTTCTCTCAAACTCTTCTCAAACTACCAAATAAAACCATATAAAAACTCTCACTTTACAGCATATAAAAATCACCTACACAGCAGCTGTTTTGTCTGATTGAGGTTCTGTCATATAGCCATGATTTATCTTTATCTTTTTTTTCTTTGTGCTGGCCTTTGTTCTATAGTTTCTGGAATAAGGCAATTTTTCTCTTTTTCTTTTCACTTCTTCAAACTGTCTCTAGGGGTAGGATATCTTGCAGGTTGTAAATTTATTATTATTTATTATCATTTTTATTTCGGGACATGGGGCTTTGTTTATCTATTACTATTTTCTCCTCTAGAATCTTATTTTAGTTCTGCATCATCTTTGCATCTTTTGGCCAGCAGGTCCCCTTACTTGACCAGTATTGTTTTTGTTAGTATTTCTTCTTGTGCATACATACAACATCAAATCCAATCAGAGCTGCACCCATGCCATAGCAAAAAGCAATGGGACCGCATTGAACTACTTCGAACATACTAGACCAGCACAAACATGGGACCGACTAGTCGCCGTGCTGATCGCCGTTGCCTACTACTTCATACAGGTACATACGAGTTCGTCCGTCACACTTAACTCCCCGATAATAAAGCGTGTCCCCATTCTCAGACTGTTTTCTCCAACGAGGTGATATGCTGCCAGTTAGGCAGCCTTGTATTTTTTTTTACCTTGTTCCCCTTTTTCCTTTTTGCGCAAAGTGTTGTCACCTTCCTGTTTGACCCTTGTATGAACATCTTTGTAAGAGATTATAAATATGTTTGATTTTGATTTTGATTTTTTTTTTGGGCACGAGTATTGTAGCTATTTTGTAATTACAGTAACTGAGACACCTCAAAAAAAGACTGGTGCTCAGAGGCTGGCAGAAATCAAGTTAGACTGGAGAACTTTTTTTTTTTAAAAAAAAAGAATCAAAATAAAAATCAAACAGCAAGACGCGTTGAGAGTACAGAGTACGAGTACGAGTAAGAAACGGCACTCCTCTCCACCAACAACCGAATCCACCTGTAAGAATGGACAGCTGACAGAGGAAAAGGACGGGGGGGCTTGGTCATGATGTGAGGCAGGGGGATGAGAGCAAAAGCACCGTCAACAAAAAGTGGGAAGCGTGACAGGAGTGCGCATCAATTAGACGCTTCATACAGTATCCGCACATCTTTGGACTGTGTCCGAGTGCGAGTACTCGTACCATTGTCGTCTCTCCTCTCAGGTGGAGAAAGCACCCGTGCATGGTTTTGATTTTGATTTTGATTTTGATTTATTCAAAAATGTGCTTGCGTTTTCGGTCAGATGGCCGCTCGTACATCACTCATAGGACTTGTCTGTTTCCGGAGCCGCTGCTGGTACTCGTACTCGTAACCAGAAACTTTGATGACGGGAGTGCATGCGTCTGCCACACGGGCCTTTTTGTGGCCATGGCACTCTTGCTCCGTGCACGGGTTGGCAGCTGGGAACGGCCCTAGAAAACTCATGTGATGAAATATCATAAGATGCGAGGGGGGGGGGGGGTAAGGGGGGCAGACGGCGTTCTGCAATGCTCCATGGGTCCTGCAAGGAGGGCATGAAACACAGGCCGCAAGGTGCCGTGAAGCGTATTCCGTACTCGAGCTTGAGAAAAAAAACGCCTCACCATTTTTTGTCACGGATTAAGTACAGACTCTGCAGTACAAACAACAACAACATGCCACTGTGGGTAAATTAGGCACCAGCAATAAGAGCAACGATCAGCATCGATCATGGCTGTTTTTTCATGCCGGTCCATAGCGCTGTAATGGGACGCTTAAGCGAGTAATCCTGGCTACGAGTACCTCGTACTCGAAGTCGAGAGCATAATAACCTTTGAAATTAGTGATGAACTTGCAACAGCCCCGGGACGCCCCAGGCCGGCTCGGTGCAACTCTGTCGTCGGACGCTGGGAATAAGCACGTTAGGGCCGGTTTTCCTCTCTACGACGTCAAGACGTACGGAGTTGAAGACGCACGGAGTAGAATGAGTCCGCCCGACCGGCCGTGCCCTGGATTCTTCCGTGTTGATGAGGAGGAGTAATTTATGCACGTACGAGTACGAGTAGGTCCCGGAGCAACCCTGAGCTGGAACGGCCGTGTTGTACGAGCAGTTGCATTGCTGACGATGTCCAACGATAGTTTCTCCGTACGAGCATTTTGCTGTCAGTCACCCACCCACTATCCACTTACAAAAAAGTCCGTCCCGCCCTAGTAGTAGTTAGTGCCCTACGACGTTGTGGTAGTGCCCTACAGATTAACCGCTAAAGTACCCCGTAAAAACGTTGTCCAAGCTTGAGTCAGGCCTGTCTAGTTGCGATCTGAGGCATAATAATTTCCTGCTACAGTGTGCACTCCGTACTACATGCTCGACGGACAACAGTCGACCTTGCAGAGTTTTCCTACCGAAGTGCCTTGGCCACAGCGCTGTCCTGCCGCGTTGCGAGCCGCATAGCGCGCGGTAAATTACACACCATAAAGTACTCGTACTCCTCTTCCGTACGGAGTAGGCTCTCCGGCCAGAATTTATACTTTTGCGTGGAGATGCCCCAGCTCCCGCCGGACAACTGCCCCTTCCGGCAGTGTCAAAGACCGGCGGCCCGCTTGGTCGATCACAACATCTCCCCTCCGTACTCCGTTCTCCGTACTTCGTACTCCGTAGACGCCACAGACCGCTACATTACCAGTGGGACGACCTGGCAAAAGAGATGGTCGCAGTCAAGAGGCAAGTTGTGTGAATGGTCAATATACGCAGAACGTGTACGAGTACGAGTACGCCTGTGGCGAAATACCTGTTCTTCGGAGTCATGGGTCATGGGGAGCATGCCAGTGGCACAGTGTAGTATCCTTTACCCTTTTCTGGCAACAGGCCGTGATGGAGTCACCGATCATAGTTTTTCTCACTATTTCTTATTACGAGTAGTGCGGAAATTCAACTCGTAAAAACTCAAACAAGGAACAGGGCTGTCTGCCTTCTGCTGGCGCCTGAAGAGAAATACGGTGTGGGCTGATATTTTGTTTCTGGGTAGTACGAGGTATGGCATTGGGAGTTTTGATTAGACCTATTCTCCGACAGATCACGATCCCACTCTATTTACGAGTACGAGTAGAAAAGAACTGTGAATCGCTGAACATCGGTAGCTCTGCACCGGAAGAATCCGAATCAACACGGCCTGTCCCGGTGAGGCAAATGCTGACGATCCTTGTACGACTATCCCTATCCCTATCCCAAACACACTGCAAGGAAACAAGAGTAAGAGGAGCCGAGCGAGAGCAAGCACTCGGAACGCGGGAGCTCGCTCATGTCACGCCAGACACGGCAGGACAGCAGGGGCTCGGGAAATGTTGCCGGCCAATTTGCGCAGTACGACCAAACACTTTGTGTGCTTTCTTCCTTTTTTTCTCCTTTTTTTTCTTCTTCCAATGACGGTACTCGGGAGCCGGTGTCACAACTCCCCGTGCGCTCTCCAACTGGCAACTGGTACCGCTTTGTCCATGTGCCAAGTGTCTGTCGTGATACCAACAGGCCTGCTCGTCTTCTCCGTCCCTCGTCACTGGATCACCGCTCTCCGACAAGCAAATAAAAATGACGTGTCTTGTTTGTCGATACCGACAAACCGTCACTGCGAATGTCGCCGTACGAGTACAGAGGGGTCACGCGTGTCCCAGTCACCGGGAATGGGGATCACAGGAGGTCCCGTGCCCGCCCAGGCGTACTCCTCGCGCATGGTCTTTGACGGAATAGGAAGCTCAAAAAAGAGCTGAGTGGGTGAGATAACAGTGCGTGAATAAGCAGCAGACCCTTGAAACCAAAGGAGTCACCCAGCCAGACGCACGACGGAAGACGAGGAACGGAAGGAAGCTTACCGGGTAGATGGGGGCCATCAGGGATGGGGAAGCTTGGAAACAAAACATGCCCGGCATGTACGACGAGGAAGGAAGACACGTCGCCGGCCGATCAGGCCACGGCAGCAGCCTGCTCCAGACGCCTTCCCCTCAAACAGAGCACTCGTATACTGGTATGCCCCAATCTCAAGGACCCAAACGGGATTGTAGTGCGAGTCCTGCCATTCCCTGTACAAAGGTTTCCAGTACTGGGAGCCGTTACTGCACTGTCGGTCTGGGTGCAGGGGCGCCAAAAGGATGGCGGCCTGCTGGTGACTACGCTGAAAATATAATTATATTTGGCATGCAGTTAGGAAATCATCTGAACATCATTATTTCTACTTATTCTGCAGGACGGATGAAAAACATACCGAGTGCAAGACATGACATATTCCTCATATGCAATCCTGCTGTCCACATGCGACTTTTTCTTCATCATAGGGTCTTGCGTCGTCGTACTCGTAGATGCTGCGGGATGGGGGTGGTAGTGAAGGAGCCGGAGACCAAGCAGAACTCTAAAGGAATCAAAAGTGGGAGAGGCCGCGAAGGATGAGGATTATATCTCGCCCCCAAGACTACTCGTAAAAGATACCCCCCCCATTTTCGACTTGTTCCATTGCTTCGATCTCTGATCGTCATTCTAGCGCACATCCTTGGCCTGTGCCAGGTTGAGATGGTGTCCCTTTTTCCACCTCCCAAGCCTCCTCCTGTCTGGTCTGGATAACACGTTGCTCTTGATCCTTCAGGCTTTGCCTACTTGGTATTGCCAATTCTGGGTACTCTGCCTGTATCTCTTTTTCTTTTATTCTCGGCGAATTCTTCTCAGCGAGCGGTTCCATTTGCTGTACGATATGGCCGTGTTCGTCGGCCGGCTGCCTGATCTGCCATTCTCTTTCCTTTTCTTTCCTTTTTTCTCTCTTATTTTCTTCCTCTATCTCAGCAGGCTCAATACCCATCAAGCAGTCGATAAGACCGAGTACAGCTCTGCGCTACTCGCAAACATCATCGTCCCATTACCCCGTAGAGATTGGCACGCATGTAACAATGCCATCAGCTAGCCAACCACTCTTGCGTTGTTCTTTTTTGAAAAGTTATGGCTATGCTTTTCTTTCTCTCTCTCTCTAATCCACTCTCGTACTTTGGCTATTTTTGATCGACAGAAAGGTCCATGGTTGATCTTCCTCGCATCCTAGAGGATTGAACGTTGGCGGTCAGCACGTGGAGAAGGAGGCTGCGAGCGATGCCTGAAATAGCGTCAAGCTACACACCACCAACTCTACTCCGTAGCTTCTGGCAGTCCTATGCTATCAGGGCACCTGAACAGAAACCACTATTCTTGCGTACTCGTGCCTTCTGGCTCGGGGACATCCGTGCCATCCCGTCGACCTTGCGGTGTCCTTCCTGTTGTACGAAGAACGACTAGACCAACTGCGGCCATATCTTTCATCTTTCTAACAGCCAGCGACCAACATATGTAAAAACACGGGAGAAATGACATGACGCTGACATGACCAACACTCGTTCCCAACGCACGACACAGACCACCCGGTGGCCGTTGGCCATACGCCGCAACGGCCTGGCATCGGCTAACGCTGATTAGACGCGCTAAGACCCCAGAAGCGGGACCACCATGAGCGGGGCCCCACCCCTCCAACAACGCTTTCAAAAGTCCAACACACAGGGGGGGAGGCGTATGGATAACGGACTGCAGATACGACAGGTAGAAACAAGCGCGGCGCTTAGCCAAGTCGCTCTTTCCCTGATAGAGACGCGTGCCTGGGGCCAACAGATCAAGCTTATCCCGCCAATCAGACGGCCGCACAGCCACACACGGCCGTGGCCCACCACCACACACCCTCACCAAAACATCACCAACGAACACATGCAGAAACAAAGCAAACAAGAAAACATAACGACGAGGACGGGCTTGCCGCTCCATTACTACCACCACCAACACCACCAATCAAGAAGACAACGGCAAACCGAAAGCGGCCTAGCTTTGCAGCCAACTCAGGGGCGGCTATGTAAAAAAAGAAGAAAAAAAGCCGTTGGACCGCCATCTGACCCCCTCCTCGCTTCCCACGTCTGAGCCGCACCAACGATCCGGCCGATCTCTCTTTTTTTTTTTTCTCTTTCTCTAATTAAGGTCACCCTCACACCCCGTGCGACGACATCGGCACTGTGTGCAGTGCATTGCTGCATCGCATACGGTCTCCGCTTCTTGGCTCTTGGTCGGCGCGTAAATCGTGCAAGCAGTACGGAGTACTGTTGCACTGTGACTGAGCACGAAGACGCTGCGGACCAGTTCAACAAACATAGCCGGAAGAAGAGGGCTCAACATATTCTACTGCTCAGCAAAAATCTCGCAACCGCATCCGGTCTGTCCCGGCCCGCATGCTCGTCGCCGCAGATACGCGCCTAGACGCCGCACAAGCGCTGCTACCCATCTCCATCTCTGGCCACTGTTGCCAACCCCAACCATGGCTGCAGTCTACTTGAGCTGCATGTCCCTTGACGATGCATTGAGGTTAGTCGAGTCGTGTGCAGCTCGTGTTGGCAACGATCAGGTGTGATGGGTGCCGACGAGACGAGCAGGCTGGGGCCCTGTTTTGGGTCGCAGCATGCACAGCCGCGAAAGTCACTTGGCAAGAAGAAGCGAAAGTCACTGGGCAAGAAGAACATGCGCTAACACTGCCTTCCCCCCTACAATAGCACTGCCGCACATCACCACCAGGGTCGCGCGGGCGGCGGCGCAGGGCGTCTGGCGGTCGGCGACTGGAAAGCCCAGCGGAAGCAGGCCTTCTCGTCCGTCTTCCAGACGGACATTTCACAGCCAACGCCCAACGCCACCCCTGTTGCTGGCTTCCCCGGCCAAGGGCAGCCCTTTGGTGTCCTGGGCGAGAACGAGGCGCATAGTGGGCGGCGGGGGGCGCAGGCACGGTTTGCGCAGTCGCAAGAGAGCGACGATCTAGAGCTGCCCGATGCCCACGACGATGGCTTCCGCGGCGGAAAAATGGCGGCGGAGCTGACGTCGGCGGATGCCGATGACCAGCTGCGGTTCGACCGTGCGTGGCACGTCGTCACGGCCCGCATCGCCCTGCCGTCGTCTGTCGCGATGGAGGACTCGTTTGGCACGCTGGCGCCGGAATCGCAGATGCTCGGCTCCCAGGATGCTGCCACGGAGGCCGAGTTCAGCCAGGCCGTGCGCCTCGTCTTCCATGCCCGTACGCTGCTGCCCAAGGCCACACACGTCGAGGACATTGTCGTGTGGCATACGCACCAGGTGCGGCACCACTATGCGCAGCACGTCATGCCGATGCTCTCGGCCTGTATCAGCGAGGCTCCCTCGCCGCCGCCACGTCAAGGCGAGACAGCAACGGCGACGGCGGAGGACCAGCGCTACTATGATCACCACATGGCTGTAGTTGTGAACAGTGTGCGCACCCTCGAGGCGGCCTTCCGTCTCTATTTCTATGGGATGATGCTGCTCGTGCAGAGACTTCAGAGTGCCGATGGCCAAGAAAAGGCATCCAGTCTACCGTCGTCGCTGAACCTGAACCCGGATGCCATTGTGGCGCGGTTCCGGCAGGACGTCAACGCCCTGGTGGCCAACTCGACACCGGCGGGCTTGACAAAGTCGATCCGCGTTGTGTTTGACCGGTTTGCTAGTGTCATTCTGGGCTTTGAGCCGGTGCGGAAGCTGGACGACGGCGCGGCCGGCGGCGGCAGTGGTGCCAACAGCACGCCCTTTAGGCGGAGGAGTGCGCAGGGTGCGCCGATCTCGCCGACGCCCAAGCAGAAGCGGAAGCTGCCCACAACCGTGCCTGCTGGCAATACGCCGCGGCCGCCATCCGAGTCGGATGCCCGTGTGCATCTGCTGCGCAAGCAAATGCAGGAGGTGCTGCAGCCACTGCATGGCGTAGGGCTTGCCGGCGAGAACTTCCAGATCCTGTTTGCCGAGATCATGGACGAGAAGATGAACGAGTTCATCCAGCTCTCGTTTGCGGGTCGCTGGGGCGAGACAAATCCAAACTTGCTCGGCGACAAGTCCCCCGCGGGCGGGATGGCGGCGCTCAAGTACCGGCACCGTGCCTCGCGCGGGCAGCAAGCGCAAGCGCCGTCGTTTTGCATTGGCGTGGTGTACGACTGGATTGAGAACCACTTTTTGCGGCTCGCACACGAGGTCCTGGGCAGCATCAACGCCCCCAAGGCGAGCGCAGCAGCCGTGACCTTTTCGGACGTCAAGAAGTGGAAGGAGGTGGCGCTGGGCCGGCTGTCGACGCTGCGGATGACGGAGCTGTTTGACATTGTGCTGCACTGGCCGCAGAGCCGCGAAGGGCTGGAGGATCTGCGGGTCAGCGTGACGACGGCGCAGCGGCGCGCGCAGCTGGTGTCGACGTTTTCGTCGGAGATGCAGAAGCGGCTGCTGCACCCGGCGTGCTCGACGCTGGAGATTATGCAAATCTACGTGGCCATGATCCGCGCGTTCCACGTGCTCGATCCGTCCAATGTGCTGCTGAGCGCGGCCGTGGGCCCGCTGCAGTTCTACATGTGCCAGCGCGAGGACGCGGTGCGGATTGTGGTGGACGGCCTGCTGGCGGACCCGGCGCCGTCGCTGGCGGCGCATGGGACGGTGGCCGACAAGATTGCCAAGACGCGGTCCAACCCGGTGCTGTCGGCGGCCGGGTCGTCGGCGGCGGCGGGAGCCAGCGCCAAGCTCGACGAGCTGGCGACGATCCTCAACGACCCCTTGCAGCAGCGGCGGCGGCATGTCGACGAGGAGGAGCTGGACTGGGGCGACATGGAATGGATGCCGGACCCGATCGACGCGGGCACCAACTACCGGCGGCCCAAGACGGAGGATGTGATTGGCACGCTGATCAGCGCGCTGGGCTCGCGCGAGGCGTTCACCAAGGAGTTCCAGAGCATCATTGCGGAGCGGCTGCTGTCGGCGCAGAAGTCGTTTACCAAGGAGGTGAAAGTGCTGAACCTGCTGAAGAAGCGCTTTGGCGAGGGATCGATGCAGAACTGCGAGGTGATGCTCCGGGACATTGAAGACTCTCTGAGCATCAATCTTACCATCGACCAGCAGATGAATGCGCACCATCCGCGCTGGGGCGGGTCTGGGCCTGCCGATGACGGCGCTTTGTACTCGGCCAAGATCCTGTCGCGGCTGTACTGGCCCGGCCTGGACCAGGACGCGTTCCTGCTGCCGCGGCCCATTGCGGAAAAGCAGGCGCGGTATGGGTCGTACTACGAGCGGAACAAGGCGGGCCGCAAGCTCGCGTGGCTCAACCAGCTGGGACAGGCGTCGGTCGAGCTGGAGCTGGAAGACCGGACGGTTTCCGTCACGTGCAAGACGTACGAGGCGGCGGTGATCTATGCCTTCCAGGACGAGCCGGCGGATAACAACAGTGGTGGTCCTGTGCGGCGCGGGCTGTGGGATCTGGTGGAGATGCTACGGATGGACGAGGACTTGGTGGGCCTGGCCCTGGCGTTCTGGGAGAAGGAGGGCGTGCTGCGGCAGGATGCGCAGAACCCGGAGAGCTACTACGTCGTGGAGAATCTGGCGGCGGCAGCAGCAGAAGCAGCGGCGGCGGCGGTGGAAGAGGCCGCCACGTCCGATGCAGCAGAAGCAGAAGCAGCAGAAGCAGAAGCAGCAGCAGCAGCCGCCACCACCACCTCCTCTTCCGCAGCGCACAGCACAAGGCAAGCGCGCGCAGACGATGCGCAACGGACGGTTTACTGGCAGTTTATCGTTGGCATGCTGACCAACAGCGCGGCGTCGATGCCGCTGGCGCAGATTGCCATGATGCTAAAGATGCTCATGGCCGAGGGCTTCCCGTGGAGCAACGAGGAGCTGCAGGACTTTTTGGGCGAGAAGGTGACGGACGGCGAGCTGGAGGTGGTGGGTGGAAAGTACCGGCTGGTGAAGAAGTAGCTCAGAGTGGTGGTGCTGGTGACACGTCGGAGGAAAAGCAAGGAAGCAAGGAAGCAAGGAAATGCAGCGTTACCTGGAGCAGCAGTTCTCAGCACACCGCCTGTGGCTGGTTTTTTTTTTTTTCTTCATATAGTTTCCGCTTGATTGAAAGTTTAAATTCCCCCGTGTACGATGTGATGTGTGAGACGCGGGTCGTTTGGCAGCCACTCAACGAACCCGTCCTCTGCGAACAGCGGCTAATGGGCGGGCTGGGTTGGATGGGCGGATCAGCATGCAGACAAAAGGAGAGGCAGAGCTTGGTCCCGCGTACGGGAGGTGCTGTGGCACGTAGGCAGATTGGGCCTTTTTTTTTTTTTTTTCAGAGGGGGGCTGAGAACGGGAGAGTATCGGAAAGTTCCAAGTTTTGCTGTGAGGCTCATAGGTTCATCAGCAGGTAATATCACGGCGGCTCTAGATACGGAATAGGAAATATTGCTATTTCGGCCTACGAGACTCTAGACTCTTTAATAAAGTGCTGCGGCTGTATGCCGTCGTGGCAGTGCGCTTGCAGCAACGAAATTAATTAAACATACACCAACAACACGACGTGGCCGCCACGATGCCACTCTGCTACTCTGCTGCTCTGCGTTGTTCAATATAACGTCGCAGATAAATCCTTTGAAAAAGACGTCGGTCGTGCTCGCGTGGCCTTGCTACGGGAGGAGAACGAGGGGGGGGCATCATGGGGTCAGCAGAGGATAATATATGGCAGGTCAGCTGGGCACAACAGGAACAAGCTGGTAGTATGCGTAGTTTCGGTCTCGTTGTTCTATCAAATCGAGTGGTTCCTTTACGAAAAAAAAAAAAATGAACGGAAACAGATGCGGGAATGTTGTTTCTTTTTATCACGTGCTACTTTTTTCCTAAAAAAAAAACTGCCCCCTCGGCTTCGGCTCTCCGTCTAATACACGGCGCGGCCTGGTGGTCTTGTCCGCCGGTTCTTCTGCACATAGGCCGAGGAATGACTGCTGCTCTCATTTCTCGTGTCGGCGTCCTCGTCCTCGCCCTCGTCAACGTCAACCTCGTCGACTTCGTCGACTTCGTCAACCTCGTCGCCCCACTCGCGCACGGCCGCTCTTGCTACCTGCTGCTACTGCTGCTACTGCAGTCACGGGCTCGCCTGCACCTGCACGCTGCTGCGCACCCACCGGGCCCTGCTCGGCGCGATGACGTAGGGGTCCCTAGTTAGTACGTCGCTCCAACAAACACCCCAAGGTTCCACGCGCGGTCGCTGCCCGACAAGTTTTGTTGGACAAAAGTCGTGGACAATGTCCTGTCGTGTTCAGGATCGTCAATTTTGGGAAGAAATTTGAGAGGGACCACACCGCTTTCCCAACTGTTCTCACAGGCGGTCACGCGGGAGACTCGAGAATCTTTGTCTTCGAGCCGGGCCCAACCCCCAGGCGCCCAGCGCAACCGGTGTCCCGTGTGTTTTACGAGTACTCGTATTAATTCATCTGCAGGAGTGCTGACCGGTGTAGTTTTTTTTTTATTCTTTCGCTGGAAGCCCATGTCATCGGTCTTCGGCCTCTTCTCGCAGTATGCATGCGGTGTATCAGAACAGACGAGTCACCCCCTGCCCCCCTTCTTAAAAGGAGGAAGGAAAACGCGTGGTACGTCACCAACTGTCGGGAGACGGGGCAGTACGGAGCAAGTATTGGCGAGCCGGATGCGGCTCTGGGCGCAAGACTACGCATGATGTAGTCGGGCGAGAAGGACCGCAAGTGCGAGGGAAGAAAAAAATAAAAAAAAAAGCAGCAGCAGCAGCTAACGCATCCAGGCAAACCCAACCCCCCGCAGTAATAATAAATATACTTGTGTGAGTGTGCTAGGAGGAAAGACGGTCTCCTGCACGATGCAAGGCGGCGTCAAAAAACCCGCGATAACAGTACGAGTAGTGACTGGGCATATATTACTTGACTGATGAGCCGCGTCGCAGCGTGGCCAAGTCCCTTCGTGGTCGTTGGGTCGTTAGTCGCCCACTTTGCCCACATCCGCTTTGCTGGCGACTTGGGTGATGTCACGGGGCGTCTTTTGATTTTGGGGGGGGGGAATATTATCGATCCCCTTTTTCTCGGGTAAAATGGAGACGGGCTCTCTCTCATAGGCGCAGGCCAAGTTGGCCGCCTGGGAAAAGTTCCCAAGCGTAACAATCGCCGCCCACTCAGGCAACTGATTTTGGCGGCTCAGGCTCTGATGCATTATCAAGAGTACTCGTACGCCTTGGGAATAGTAAAGATCGTCATACCAAACCAGCGTGAGAAATACTCCCAGCGTCATCGACCGTCGCCAGCAGAAAAAAAAAAAACCCGGCACTGTCCTAGTTGGCTCTAGTCAGGCCATCGAGCTGCCAACCGTACGAGGCGTGAGCGGCGAGTTCTAGATGGGCCGGATGGGCTGCTGAGACATAAAAGGCCGACTTTTCACTTTCAGGCAAATTGTTGCTCGTAGCAAAACATGGCATGTACGTACTCGTAGTCCCAAAAGGAAGAAGGGAGAGAAAGAACCAACATGACGAGTATGCACAAGGCGTGTTTCAATACTTTTGCTCCGTATGATTAGCGGGCCTGGGAAAAGCACCTTGTCCTTGCGCCAACGCCCTCCTGATAAGGCACCGCGCGGGCGGTCAATAACTCTATGTCGTAAAGACAGTGTCCAGCTCGACAGTTTACGAAATTAGGTGTGTTTTTTTTTAAAAAAAAAAAACAAAAGGAAGAAAGAAAAAAGAAAACCTTTGCTGCTATGCAAAAAAAAAAAAAAAAAAGAAAAGAAAGAAAAAAAACCTTTGCTGCTATCCGCTCGCTCTTTTGATTTTGATTTTCCTCCATTCCCTCTTCTTTTGTCTTCTCTCTTCTCGTGTTGTTATCAGTTGCGGGGGCCTCCATCCCACTTCAGCATCCCATGGCTCATTCTGGTGCACATCCTATATCCTATCGACACGGACGGATGCCTTCGATAGTCTTTTTTTCTAATTTTTATATTACTGCAAGAAGTTTCCTTTATGTCGTCGCCTCTGCATCAAAATCGCAACACATTTATCCATAGCAGCCACAACAGCACTTTCAAACGCAGCAGCCGCCACAGTATTTTCCAACGAGTTGCCCATTATAATACATGCACGCAACAAACAGCCGCAGCCCAGCTCAATCAGCTTTCGTCACCAGCACAGGTTCTGCACCAGCACCTTGCACAACTCGCCTCGTAGTGGCTCATATGTGCTCATCTGAGCACGGCTCCCCCTCCCTCGTCCAGCCAGCCTGCTCCGAGACCCCTCCTTTTTTTCGTTGCTGCACTCTCAGTTTTCTTTTTTTCTTTTCTTTTTTCTTTTTTCTTTTTTCTTTTTTCTTTTTTCTTTTTTCTTTTTTCTTTTTTCTTTTTTCTTTTTTCTTTTTTCTTTTTTCTTTTTTCTTTTTTCTTTTTTCT